>JAUELU010000053.1:12053744-12064166 GCA_032357145.1 Evasterias troschelii | reverse complement strand
AGTTTTTATGCTAACAATTATTTTGAGTAATTACCAATAGTGTCCACTGCCTTTAAGTGTCTTTGGTGACCACTCAGAATGTCTCTAGTGTTATGCCGTAGTTTCTCAGAGCTCAGTCGATTTGCTTGCTTCTAGTGGAGTCTTTGCGTCCTCAATGTCCTTGTTGTCTTCATCCGCATTCTGCCTCTCTGCAAGCTGGAAAAAAGATGCGACCAAAAAATGCTTATGGGTTTTTAGGCATTGCATGGTGAGGTATCAATGAATATTCAGTTTGCAGTAACATCACTTTTATATCTACTTAGCTGTGAAGATTTGTTCTTTGAGAACTTGTCTTGCTACTAGTTCAACAGCCCTGAATCTCCCGAAATGTACTCCGTGGCAAGTTTTCAAAGAAAAAAAAATCTACACAACTGCGTATAAATATACACATGGTGTTACGGCAAACTGAATAAACAAGAAAATGTTTCTTAGAAGAAAATTAAAAATTATGAATTGGTTGAAAAAGTAAAAACAAAAGCGCACACTTGGGAATAGAAGGTCGAAAGAGGGTTGCTCTTTGGTTGATCATGTGCACTACGCACTCATACCTGTGCATTTGTCATTGTTTCATCATCAGATTACTAGCCTCGATGCATAAGGTCCATTATTTTTGGAAGTTACAAAAAATATACACTGAAGAAGTTTTTACACTGGAAAGAAATTTAACACAACACCTCCGTTAAATTTTCTGGAAAAAAAAAGGAATGTTCAAATATGCAATTACTTGATGAAGAACTGCAGGACACATGCTAAGCTGTAGAAATCTTACCTTTTACTGTGATCATAAAAAATGTGTACTTAAAACTATCCTGCTATTTGACCATTCAATATTATCCACTGTGATAGATAAACTTGGAGCCTAAAACATAGATGTTTTAACTAGAGCTGATTGTAACAATAGACACAATCAGCGACTGCAGCACGTGACTCATAGACCGCGTTCCCACTGGATCCACAATTACAAGATCCTGACCCTGCAAAAGGATTAGTCGCAGACGTGAATCGCAGTCGCGCATTGATCCACCTTTTGTAAACGGAAGTAGATCAAAAGTTCACCAACGCAAGTCGACCAAGTGGGCAGTGCGCAGGCGCAACATATCTATGGCGACCACACAGTGTGGGGTGTTTAGTGTGGATGCGTTGTAAAGAGCGTGCATTTGGTATCGTCACGTGACGTCAATACTGCTTTATGCTTTACTTGCAATTCTTTTATGTCACCAAATGCGTGGTGCGTGCTGGGAATAGAAGAAAAAAGAACACCGTTTTCGCGCCATTCGGGCCTACCGGACCGGATGTTCGCCCTCAAATTGCGGGGTCTGATCGCCCTTTGCGTTCCCACTAGACTTTTGATCGCCCATTAATCCAAAAGGGCGTTCAAATCCAGCTTTAATCCTACTCCCAAGGTGGATCAAATTTGCAGGGTCTGATCCTGATCACCCTCGCGTTCCCACTTACACTTGATCGCCCTTTGATTTCTTTGATCGCCCTTTTCGAGAAATTGCGGGGTCTGATCGCCCTTTTCTCGAATTGGGTATACAAAGTAAACAAACCAAGTAAGTAATGCACAGTGAGTAAAGAAAAGCATGGCTTTACTGTAGCACTCGGTAGCAGCCATGCATTTCCATTCAAACTGCGCCTTGCTTGCTTGGTTTGTTTACATTGTATACCCACTATGGGTCACTTGCTGCAGTCGCTGATTGTGTCTATTGCTCGTTTTGTAACAAATAGCACTTTTGAAACCTTGGTGAGCACACTCCAACACAGAAGCAAGGTGTTACTCTGTATTTTCTTGTAAGTCTGAATGTGTCGTATCTTTATCCTCTACAACTTGTAATACAATGTTTTCAATATCCTACCATTTCTTATACATTTTGCGTTCTACCGAAAACAGTACACCTTCACACAATGGATGTGCCGTCACACTGTGGTTATCTGACTATCAGGACTGAGTGTAGTGTTAATTCGAGAGATCGTGTTGACATCTGCTCCACCTTTACAGGTCAGCTCAAAAAAAATGGAGAGCTCACACAGACATTCCGATTACCCTGCACCGTAGTTTGGATTATCATTTCGGTTTGGAAATGGTTAAACAAAAGCCACAAGTTCCACTTAACCATTCAGGAAAATAAACATAAACGCACAACCCGAAATTTATTTTATTTTATCGTGCATTAATTTCACTATTTAGACTGCAAAAGAACTCTCTTCAATAATTTCAGGAGATAAGTTTACAGCTCTCCTCGTGTTTCTTAAAATGAAGGAATGCTCACCATTTTTAGGAATGCTTGCCTGGATTCAAACTCTTCCCTAGCTAGCTCAGTCTCCATCCACTTCGGCAAGTCAGGGATCAGGATTGCAATAGCTGCCTTCAGACCCAGGAGAATGTGCTGTCATAATAACAAAAAATACGAAAACTGGTTAAACACTTTAAATAATTTGGGGTTGAACAAAGACAAACTGACTAGAGCGGGACTTAAATCTGCGACCTCCAGATTAATATGGTGGTGCTCTACCAACTGAGCTTTCTAGCCCCAAGTTGTTCTTTAAGAACTTGTCTTTCTCACCATATAAGACATCACATGACCTTGATATCATGGCTGACGCATCGATTGTCTTCACTTTAAAAGCCCGCTATTTCCAAGAAATGACAGACTTTGGCATATGGTGTCACATGTTTGACTGTTATAAATTTATATCCAAACAATATATTTTCACAGCATCCACACAATATAAAAGATACGCTGTATATGAACTTGTTGTGTAATGACACCTTGCACATACACATCACATGTGTCGACTTGGCTCACCATTTTGAAAACCGGTATGCTCGTTAACACTGCATTGCCTAAAAGCTGCACTACACAGAATAACACACAGGAACGTTGACTCCCAAATTGGCGCAACCAAAGTATTACTATTATAATAGATTTCTGGTAATGAAACAAAGGATGCCTCATAAGTGAACTTTTAAGTTCAAATTAAAATCACTGTAGTTCGCAAGACTGAAAGAAACCTGTAAACAAGGGTGCTTGCTTGAACCAGAAACACCAGGGTTCACTATATAATATACTCTTCCAAAATAAGTGGCACCTCCCTGGACTGCTTCAGACGGCAGGTGCAGTCCATCCAGATCCGTTAGCTGCCCCGCTGTGTTTTTTTTTTAGCTCACCACTGCACTGTACATTTTGTCCTGCACCATGCAAGCACACAGCACACACACATAACACAGTACGTAATACACCATTGGCGGACTGTACTCACCAAGGAAGAAGAAGAAGAAGTGTTCTGGGTTCTTTTACCAGCACTCCCAATCGTTGTACCTGTGACCAATGTCTTAATGTCCCATCCAAAGGGCAAAGCAATTATGGTCAAGCATCTTGCTCATAGATCGTGCCACGACCGGGTACTCAAACCCACACTCTTGTTGACCAAAAACACCATTAGCTCGAGTCCAGTGCTCATAACCACTCGGCTACAACACGCTACATTGTGATGACATCAGGTGAATTTGGTCGATATGGGCATTGCGGTAAAAGTCGTTTTCATCCGTTATAGTCCCACAGGGTAAATTTAATGTCTTACCTCGAAGGCAACAAACATCAGGATGTAATGAGTAGCAGTCATTACAGGGAAGATTGCCCGGACTTCTGGTAACATTGCCATTAATGCCGTATTAGTCAGCACAGCAATAATTCCCATCACCTCAAACACAACCTGTCCACACAAAAAAACAAATCGGGTTTTATTCATAGTTTTCCTTAAGAGGAAAAACAAAACGTTTATTAAAAAAGGGGGAGTGTCCGAGGTTGTCAACATTTTTCAGCTTGTAAATACCAACATTGAACACACCTTAGTAATACTTGGGTCTCCAACCCCCTTCCCGGACATACTCTTTGTATGACTGTAAAGATATTAACAACTTTGGACAGCCCCCAAGTTGTTATGAAATACTAAGCATACATTAATATCACCTCTTTGAAAATTTGTTTACGGGACAATATTTTACATTCTCACATATTTTACAATGTTTTATTCAAATTGTATGATAGCCAGTTTGACAGCTTGCCAACTAAGACACTACATTCTCCACACCATGTCAAGGCTGTCTAGGACCGATCGACAAGTGCTCCCAAAACAAAGCCCCACTGCAACTGTTAATGTCAAGAAGGCAAATCATTCTTGCAAGTTAAAGTGCTTAAAGGACAAACAATTTCCTTGTTTTACTATCAGGGGTGGACTATGGCCACTGGAATCTCACCTGCCATGTGCCAATGTCTTCAGCCGGCTGGCCGAAAGGTCGTTGGCAAACGCGACTGATCTTGAAGGCATCTGAGCGTATCTCAATGATGTTGTTGAACAATGCCCACAGTGCCGCCAGGGGGTACACGGCCGAGAAGAGAAAGACATATCCAAACTGAAGGAGGAGCTCCAGGTAGTCATCAAAAGTACCCTGAAAAATAATAATAATAATAATAATAAATTTGTCTTGATATAGCGTTAATAACATAATTATATACCGTAGAGTAAAAGCACACAATGAGGCGTAAAAACACACAATCACAAAAAGAAACATGTAAAACATTTAAAACTGTATAAACACTGTAAAGGTTTATATCTCAACCTACTACAAGATCTTTCAAGCCTTCATCCTCAATTTGGTTTTCAGTTTCAACCTGATAAGATGACATTTGACCTTTTGGTCTTAATTGGACTACTCTTCAAGACGCCAAGTTTGAGATGGGCACTTGTCATACATTACATGGTAATAATAACAAGTTCTTATTCGCCAATTCAGACATCGGGACTCAAACCTACACTCTGCTGATCAGAAACACCAGAGCTTGAGTCCAGTGCACTTGACCTCTCTGCCACTACATGCCACGACTCATTATAGTCATCTTAGGTCCCCTCCAAGGTAAGACCCCCTTTCCATCCAACTTCTGCCATGCCCCCCCCCCCAAACCCATCCCATTCTTACAGGGTAAACATCCATTTTGCTCTGCTCCTCAGCCAGTCCCTTAGCAGCCTCCACATTCACGTCATCATCTTTCTTCTTCTCTGCAGCGTCCAAGACGGTGTCACCTTTCCTCCAGAAGCGCAGGATGAGATATGGCAGGCCTGTCTCTAAGAACTGCTCGATGAGTTGCTGAACAATCAACAGGGTTGCCAAGTACTAAGATAAAAAGGTAAAATTTCTGATGTTATTTCATTTTTCTCACTTTAATGTACAAGCAATTTTTGTAGCTGAGACTTGGAAATCTGAAACAAAATTCACGACCACAGCTCAATTTCAAAGAGTTGCAAAAAACATAATGAATTTTGTATGTGCTTTTTCAAGCCAAGTAGGACCTCAAAGCCTCATGCAGTATAATAACCCCTGTTCATCCGGCCCTAACCATTCCTCAAACCATTTCATGCAGCTCCTTAGGAGTATGCAGCACCGGCAGCCCAATGGGTTCACAAGTTCCTAGTCATTCACATCAACAATCTCTACCCTTGCAGTCACCAATTTACTCTCAGGTGATGAAAAGCAAATAATAGTTACGTGTCTTGCTTGATGACAGAAGTGTCACAACCAGGCTTTGACCCCACACTCCAATGCCCTTTTAGCTACCACGACTTGAGTTCAGTGTGCTAGACTGCTCGGCAACGACACACTATTGTTTCTTTGTTACTCAGAGCTTTCACACAATATGTGTAGTTCTGTTCCAGTTGAACAGTTTATCTCTGTTAAGTCTGAAACCCATCAACCCACCAGCTGGTTCAGCCTACTACAAATGGATGGAGGCCTGACTAGCTAAACCAAGCAATCTTAGGCTGTGTTTGAGTCAAGCGACTTCGCCTAGGTCTATGGTAAATGTCATGATGAGGATTCAAACCCACACTCCGGTGATAAAGCATGAAAAATTAAAATACCATATAAAAATGAAAGACCAGATACAGTGTGTGTTACATGTGCCTCAATATTGCAGTCTGTTGTGCACTTTATAAATAAGACATTTTAATCTGACACATTTAACAAACATTTCAAGGGGTAGAGAGTAACTCGGGAAACCTGCAAACTGCTAAACTGCAAGAACATGTCAACCCAAGACTGAGACCAACAATAACAGAGACTGGGCTCAATTTCATGGCACTCCTTACCCCAAAATTCTGCTCATACTGTGCTCTGTGATGCGTGTGTTTCTAAGGGCCTAAAGCGCAAAGCTCCACTGTAGGCAGTACCATAAAATCAGTCCCTGGGCCAAATTTCATAAAGCCTGTAGGCACAAACTCTTACTAAGCACAGAAATATCTTGCTTAGCAGAAGAAAAAAAACAGGTAACAGGCCAAAATTCCAGTTTACACTGTTACAACTGGTGCACCACTCATTTTTTGCTGAGCAAAGAAGTTTGCTAAACAAAATTGGGCCCTAGTAATGTGACCAACATGTTAGATGACTTGACAGTTCACACTTCTAACTTTGCATGGTGGATTGTCTTACCTTTTTCAGTCTGAGCATGTCTTGTTGGTAGAAGGCGATGTAGAACAGGGCCATGAAACAATTGGCAAAATCAAACTGTTGGGAATCAAAAACAAAAGCAATTGGAAGCCTATATTAAAAACAAATAGATACGGTTGCCATTGGAGAGAGAAAATTGCATAATGTTTTATGGAAGTTAAAGTAAGATAAAACTGAAATATGTATAATATTTTAGGGTAAATGCTCATCCTCAATATGGGAGTGTTGTGGCCGGGTGGTCATGTGCACCAGACTCGAGCTCTGGTGTCCAGTGTCAGAGTTTGGGCTTATAGTTTGTCCAAGTCATGGCACTTGTGTCCCTGAGAAAAACACTTGATCGTAATTGATTTGTCCTTTGGATGGGACTCAAAACTGTAGTTCCCGAGTGTTGAGGAATGCAAAGAAAAGAACCTGGTACATTGGCATAAAGAAAAGGGGCTTACTCCAGTGTTTCTGGCATGGTTGGCAGCAGTTTGTGCTGCAGCACCTTGTAAACCATTACACGGTGCTATGTCCATAAATGGGCCTTATATTTTGAACATAGCTAAGTATACCTACTGTAAAAATAATTAGTGCTTAGCTACGCCTTCTTAGGTGTGATAAAGTGCTGTACAAGAAAGAACTGTTTATCATCCTCCCCCCTAACACATTTAAGCAAGTTTAAGGTCCCTTACTGCCTGTAAGGTGCCGAGTTGCAAAAGTAATATATTTCTAGAAAAATGGCCACTCCTAGGTCAACTGTGGAGAAAGCACTGTATTGTGAATCATAAATATTGCAAGTCTGTTACAAACCAACATTGCAGATGAAGTTATCATTACACTTGGCAGATACACTTAGATCAATTCACTATAACTTGAAATCTTCTACTCCCTATTTCTTTTATTAATCGTTAAACTTACCACAACCAACTTCATGATCAGATTGTTTTCATACGTTGAATGCAGACGGTGGTTCTCTAAATGAGAAAAATAACCATTATTACTGGTATAATTGTTTATTTTACCAAAACAATACCGAAGGAACAACCAAGTAATTATACTCGGCAAAAATCAAAAGACATCAGAGTCCAGTTGCAAAACCTTATGCTCTGATGTAACAGGACTTCTCAAGCCTACACAGTTGCTATTGCACAAAAGTAAATCTTGCTTACAACAATGAGATTAACATCAGACTTTGCAGTTTCGATTAATCCATTTTATTTCAGTTGTATATGTCATGTAGCAGGGTTTTCCACCACTACAAGAACAATATTAGGCTCACAAAACAGTCAAGTATAGGTTTTAACTGGTACCATGATGATGTTTTGTATAGTTGTGTCAACATCAATGGTTGGAAAAACCTGTGCAAACAAAAAATCTGGGCGTATTTGGAACCCAGTATTTGCTACCCAGTAGTGTCATCTTCTGTATTCGCTACCCAGTAATGCCATCCTCGAAGGATTTGTCGATACACTCCTGCTCACATCTCTATGCATACACTCTGTGGACATTCCTTAGTTCTGTACACTTAGTAAAAATCATAATCATATCCACACTGTAAAAAGCACCGTTTGGACGTGTGTAAGTCCACAGTGTTTAATAATAACAATAATGGTGGCTTCTTATAGAGCGCCCAGGTCTGTCAGGCATGACGCTCATGGCACTGTACAAACAAATACAAAAACGTATACAAAGAAAGTACAATAATATATCTATACAACAAAAACATACTGATTAACTTCAAGTCCCTTCACTTTGTGGATCTCTTTTGTTCTTAAGTACACATTTCGTGTGCAATGTTTAAACACTCAAATACTTATGGATCGCCAAAAAGCTGTTATGAAATTCACAAAGATCACTTTTTTCTAGTAATAAGAAAAGACTCCATCACTCTTACCCCAGTCATTGAGGAATGACGCCAACTGCCGATAGAACTTGTTGATGATGACGATGGTGACCGCGTAGATCATGCTAGGCAAAAGGAACAAACCCTGGCCAGGCATCTTAGTGATGTCCATCTTGCCCTTGATGTAATCCTCACAGGTGAAGCTGCCCAGCATGATAGCAAATGACACCAGTAGGAAGAAGATGATCACGGGAATGGACACTCCGACCTTATATCAAAGAAGTAAATGAAATCAAATGAAATATATTGACCACAGGGTAAACTTGTCTTGTGTGTTGAAGCTGTGAGAGTGCATTCATGTTTGTGTGCAAATCTTAAAGTTTGAAATATTGTATGGCCCACGCCTGGAATTTAATCTTTTAGACGGTAAGGCCGTTTTCGTTTTGCAAGGGGCACTTCCATTGGGAAAATCCAAAAGTCTATGGGAAACATTTGAAGGGCACCTGGGCCATGACCAGGGCAACAGAGGCCACGATGTCAATGGCCTCCGTGTGATCCAGACTCGATGGCTACTTGCATATTAGCACTTAAGTTTTAAACACACCTCTTGCATACTCTGCCATACAATGGAAACATGCACACATGGTATGAGGCACAACTCTCAATCATTGATAGATGTTCCTTTGACCTCAATGCGGTCTAGAATCAATTTGAAGAGAAATTGATTGCATAACAATCAATGTGTGTAGTTTGACAGAGCGTCTCACCCAAGAACTGCCTAATAACGAATGCGTGAACATTGACAAACTATGACAAATATACTTGCATAATTTATTTTTTTAAATAAAAAATCACTCTTCAGACACATACATGCCAAAAATATGTCTGCACTGTCTGGGCCTATTGAGAGATACATGTAGATTACCTTTTTGAGGGTACGCTTCCACTTTGGGTAGGAAGGCTCCTCACGCCCGGTGATTGGGTTACGGTGGAGCGGCCCAAAGAACTGAGGGCGTGGCTCCTCGAACTTCACCATGCCATAAGTGCCCCAGGAGTAGGCCATCGCAGAGCACTTACGCTTCCACGCCTCCAGGAAGAGCGTAGTCCAGATGAGATTGAAGATGGCGAAGACTGCGTAGCCATGACTGGGAGGTCCCCAGAAAGTAATGAGATAGTACAGAAGACCCACACTGGCCGGTAGGACCAGGGCAGCTGTGTAGAATCCCAAGAAGGAGAAGTAGATGGCCAGGGCTTCACCAAAATACTCACGGATTTGTTCTGAAACGACATAACAAGAAATTAATATCATTATGAATTTTATTCTGCAAAATAAAACCAAAGATGCCACACATCTAACTGAGGAATCCAGAGGCAAGAGAGAGACAGCCATGAACCACAGAAACTGTGCTAGTTTGAAAAACACTACCAATCCTAGTAAACAGGATGTACAGCATTAATGTTGACATAAAAAAGGGATAAAGGGTACTGGAAGTTATGCTCAAAATCTCCCTTTTTCATGTGGTTATTGTGTCCTCCCTGATTCCAGACCTTCTTCCTTTTGTATTACAAACAAAAAATTACGAAAGATCGATAGGCTGCCACCATTGTTTATCTTTGTGTTTGGCATAGTGGGAGGCAAGTCTGAGATTCCAGCATACCATAGTTGATTATCAGCCAAGGCTTACTGCCATAGTTTGGTTGACTCGAGGTGAAAACATTCCATATTTTTTCAAAAGAGAACAAAAGATCCTGGTTCATTTTAATGAGACTTGTTTGTTGTCTTGTTACTCGGGATTACAAGATGACATTGGTAGTCTCAACAACAACAAATACTGACAAATTATACCATGCAGAGGCAGTACGGTAAAGACTTTTTAATACCATCAGGAAGATGGTTAAAAGAAATGAGAGAAAAAGTACATGTAAGGTATTAAAATCATTGTGACAAATCTACCACTTCCTGGGGTCGATTTCACAAAACTCTTCCTAACTTAGGACTAGTCTTAGGCAATGCTAAGAGATAGGACCAGTCCTACTGTAAGTACTGGTCCTAACT
>JAUELU010000053.1:12031261-12047267 GCA_032357145.1 Evasterias troschelii | reverse complement strand
TACCTTGAGGCGGTTGAGGCAGGGCACTCGTCGATTAGACGGGTGCTCTTTCTTAATCGTGACAACTACGCGGTTGAGAAAGGGCATCTGTCAAATTTTAGATGTGGCTCAACTCGGACTCGGTCCTAATTCAACTTGGTCTCATTTCCCAGGTCATCTCAGATTGTTTATTTGGAAGTTGCAATAATCATTACCATCAACTGATCAATCATCTCGATAGATGCGACGCAATTGGATCGGGTTGGATTAATGGAGTCAAACTGCATACAACATACGCATAGGCCTAAAACTCTGCATCCAGCCACCGCTTTATCTCCCTTTAGTTAGGTCAAGTTATATCCTTATCCTAACCAGTCCAGAGGGTTGACAGAATCTATAGAGAGGTTCAGGCACTTTGAATGTAAAGTGTCGAAAAAAATTCTTTTAAAGTCATTTTGGGTCTATGGTCATGGAAGATTTGACAACGCTGCTCGCTACGCTTCATTTTAGTTCCTTTCTTTTGGGCATGAGTTCCGCCCATGTTATGAAATGTCCGCTTGAGTTTTCCCTTTTATCAAAATTTTGCGTTTCAGCTTCAGCCACCAATATCCTTGAAAGAAATATTTTTAAAAGGGAAACGCAGTCCAACATCCATTAAAAAAATATACTTAATCCCTTTAAAAACTGGTGATCCGATGCAGAAATTTTTCCCAGCATAGTCCCACGGCACTAGTGTAGTGTGTCTGGAGGAATTAAACATATTGATTTGTTAGAATAATATAAAAAAGAATGATGCATCAAACTGACACCTTTTCACTTGTTTATGATGATAACAAATTATTTTAAACTGTGCTTTTTTTGCCAAATGTGTCCACTGAAGCAGTCTGACTTTTTCTATTTAATTCCTGTGTTGTTTTACTCCATCATTCTAGGATGACCTTTTTGTGGATGCTCCAATGGATGATGACAGTGACAGTGACTCGGAAGATTACAGTGAGGAGGATGAAGAGCTGGAAGCAGAGATGACAGACAGTGAAGACAGCGGTCTCTCTCATGGTGACGATGACGAGGAAGATGACATTGACAACAGTGACGATGAGGAATCTGAAGATGTCTCTGAGAAAGAAGAAGAAAAAGAAAAGGCAGATCTCGAAGATGCAGATGGAGATGATGAAGAAGATGATGAAACGGATCTCAAGAAGAAAGAGGTATTTTTCGCTGGATTGCTTTCGGTCAAGAAATTTATTGCGCCCTAATCCTACTCTCCTACGTTAGATTTGAAACTTTGCATAAATGGAGAATACAATTGATCTAGTAGAAGGTTTGCAGTAACACCAATCACCATGTACTGATGAAATATCTCATATAAGTTGTGCTGGTTCTGATGAGTATGCTCCGATCATTTTCAGGGAAAGAAATCTGAGCCACCACAAGAGAGATTTCATGTGAAGTACTACCTTCTGTTTTCCACAAAATGGTCTTCTATTTCTTGGTCTTTGAAACCCATGTGTTATTTCTTTTCATTTAGCGAAACCCATCCTGCATGTTTGAGTCTCTGAGATGTGGGATCAAACGCCAGGGTCAAACTCATTGGCTCAATTTACTTCTTAATCATGCGGTGATAATTTTCCAGTTGTCGATTTCTTTTTTCTTCTTCAGAACAAGTCTCCAGCTCCAAGGAGAGGTAAACTGAATCGATTCGCTCAGCAGATGAGACGGAAACAGATCCAGCTGAAACCAGCGTCAACGTTGGACAACAAAACACAATCAGAACCAAATGATAATGAAGTGAATGAAGAGAGTGCAAGCAGCTTGACAAGCAAAGTGGTAGATGAGTACGAGTTTGACTCTTCAGATGAAGAGGTATGCCCCCTTCATTTTTTACGTCTACAGGGTTTTCTGAGACTTGTGATGAGAGATTCAGTTTGCTTTTTTTACTCAAGCTGGTGTTTTTTGAAGCAGTTCAGCACACCTGACTGCAAGTTCTGGTAGTCGAGCTTTAACGAATGTACTGGTTCAAATTCAACCCTTGGTGCCCATTTTCAAAGACATGTTAATGCCTTGGAGAGTAGAGATTAATATTTTAGATGTAATCAATGAAATGTGATTCAAGAACAATATGACATTTTTTCACCTTTATAATATTTATGATGGAACAGTGTATGCTCGGTATGTCTAAATGAAAAGTTTGTGGCAAAGTGTTGGCTCTTTTCAAACAATTTGGCACTCAGAATGCACTTTCCATTGGTTGAAAGAATATAAAATAAACTCTTATTGGTTAACCTTATTAACCACTCCATGCCAAACACTTAAGTAAGCCTCATGTTGATTGGTTACCATGCATTGCCGCTGGATCTCTCAGCTACATAAATAACTTCACAAGCCAAGAATGTTTACATAATTATGACCAGGTGACCACACACAGCACACAAAGGTACAAACACATTTATAGGGGGGATTAGACTAGCAAACCAGTCTTACCATGAAACTGTAGAGCTAACTGCTTGAGCTAACTACAAGGTAATTATTTACTGTTCTGGATCTCATGGAGCTGCAAAATAACAGAAAATAGCTGAGCATAGCAACACTATCGGTTACCAGCCAAAATGCCATTTGCTCAGCAGAAAACTGTTCAGCAATAGTTTCTGCTTAAGCAGCTCCGTGAGATTGGAACCCGGTATTTAGCAATTGACATTGATTGTTGTCATGGAAAACAATTTGGCTGGCAAATGCTCATACTCCTAAGGAGGAAAGATGGTTCTAAGAAGGCCATTTCCATGATAAATAGGGCTAGTGTTATGCCTTCGATACTTTGGTCTACAGCTAAAAGAATTGTTATATTAATTACTCTCGACTTGTACCTCGTAACCTGTGAGGGTAGTGATTCACTGTGATTGATTAGCAACAACTACACAGCTGGTGCTGCACACTCATAAGGAGTCTACATGGTTATAGGAACACATTGTTTTATTATTATTTCTCACTTCTACCTGTCCAGGACATCCGTAACACAGTGGGCAACATACCAATGGAATGGTATGACGACTACCCTCACATTGGCTATGACGTCACTGGTAAGAAGATCATGCGACCCCCAAAGAGAGATGAACTGGAAGAGTTCTTGGAGAAAATGGACAACCCAGATTACTGGTAAGTTAAGTGCAGGGGCTAATTTCTATGGCTTTGTAAAGGTAAACAAATTTGTCTGCTTAGTTTAGCAGAATTTGCTTTAGCAGAAATATTTGCTTGAGCACAAGTTTATTTCACAGGTTAGAAAGAATGCTAAGCAGACACCGTGTGCATTCAACATGGACTTGCATTTTTACATTTGCTTACAGTAAGCTTACAGAAAATCATGCCTTTTCTGTGCTTAAGGTAAACAGCATTTTGAATGGAAATTAAACAGTTCAGCTTGGTGTTTAGATACCTACGCAAAAATGCTTGATCAATAAAGTCAACTCATAACTAAACAGTATCTCAGCTAAACCTCATTGAGGAAATTTCATTATTGTACAAAATCTTAGTGCAATCTTGAACTTGTTTAAGTATAAGAGCAGAAAGTAACTAACAGTTCTGATAACTAGAATTAGTCCTAGAGACCTTTATCACAATGCGGCCATCTTACTTTTCTCCCATTTAAATCAATATAATCAAACCGAGGCTGGAAGGAGAACTAGTCTGGTTCCTTTTTGTACAATGAATGTTGGCATTTATTACTGTTATTGGATGCAGGGAACATGACCAAGATGGTGGCAGCATGCTAAAGGTCCATGTCGATGGCTTGAGCCACTCCCAATGCAACTCATGAGCTGTTGTACACACATACCTATAGTACACTGTGTAATACACAGGCTGCCTCATACTCATCTTGTCCTCAGGAAATCAACATGAAATTAGCATAATATTAGCATATTTCAGAACTTTTACTGGATTTGAGAAACACTTTAAAAAAGGGTGTGTTCGCATTTTAAATGGACGTAATTTAAATATATAATACAAAAATTAACTGCATACTACATAATGAAGTCACCTCTTCATATTTAGTAACACAAATCATGTTTCTGTTGCATTTCAGGCGTACAGTGTACGACAAAATGACCGGCAGTGACATCGTCCTTAAAGACGAAGATGTGGCTTTAATACAGCGCATCCAAGATGGCCGCTACCCAGAGACGACCTTTGATCCCTACGAGCCGTACGTTGACTTCTTCACACATGAGAAAATGATCCATCCCGTAACTCGACGTCCGGAGCACAAACGCAGTTTCATTCCGTCACTTCTTGAAAAAGAAAAGGTGTGTTCTAGGAATCATTTTATATTGAAAGCAGAATTTTGTATACAATTGAAAATACCTGGCTTGCTCCCCCAAGCATTTGCCTCCTTTAGGCAGATAATGTAGAGGAGGGTCGTGGCCGAGCGGTTCACCAGACACGAGCTCTGGTGTTTCTGATTTACAGCACAGTGTTGGTTCATGTCCCGGTCTTGTCACTTGTGTCTTTGAGCAAGACACTTCATCATAATTGTTTTGTACTTTGGAAGCTGTATGTTCCCTGTGTTGTGTGATGCCTGTAAAAGAACCCAGTTTCATTTTTCGCTACGAGTGGTTGCTGAATGCGCCGCAGCACCTTGTAAACCCTTGTAAAGCACTAAATGGCGCTGATAATTAAAAGGACGGTTTACTTGCCTGTCTCCGTTTTGTACAGCTTTGGGAGGTGGCTCTGCTGTAGCTTTACTCTACTCTCCCTACACTTGGCCAGATCTCTTTCTAGCTCTGATGCCTCTCTTTTAAGCCAGGCTCCCTGAGATGGGCGTCTGGTGTGCTGCTGTACACCATGTAGTTCTACATTATGTAGTGACAGTCTTTGTGAGACTTTGAGTTGGGAATGGTTGGTCTAGGTTGTCTCGTCTAAGTCACATTGGCCTAAATCCACTCAGGACTTGGTGTCTGACGAGGGTCCACACAGGACAGTTCTGAGGGGTCCACATTGAACAAGCTCTGGGAAGTTCCTTTTTCAATACCACTCAGGATAGAGAACTTCTAAAATAATTACGCCCACACAAGACTTTGATTTTGGCAAGCCTTGGATTAGAGTATTAGAACGGACTACACTCCTCCAACTTCAACCCAAGAATGACTGGTACATATTAAAACCACTGTAAACCCAACCAGAACAATATGGAACACACAAGAATCCATTCCTAAGGACAAAAAAAGTAAATACCAACATTCCTTAACAGCCCCACCCTAAACACTGCCCTCTCTTGAGTCTTAATTTAAATATATTTGGCGCCCTCTTGGGACACTCTGGTCTGCCACAAAACTTCTAGCAAACTTAAAGGAGCTAAACTAAAACATTTAAAATACAGCAACAACATCAAAAATAATTACAAATACTCTGAGATAATTAACAAGAGTTAGAATAAAATACTGAAGGCACTTGTGATGCACTTGAATATAAAAAATATACTAGAGCCAGATGGTGATTTTTTCTTCATTTATCTAACATTATTAAAATACTTTTTCCTTTGAAGGTCAGTAAAATGGTGCATGCTTTTCGCATGGGTTGGTTGAAGCCACGCAAAGAGAAGAAGGAGGACGACGGGATGCCCAAATTCTATGACATCTGGAGTAACGAGGCCCACGCAGAGCTGACCAAGCGCCATCACTCCCACATTGCTGCTCCTAAGGAGAAGCTGCCAGGTCATGAGGAATCCTACCGACCCCCGCCGGAGTATCTGCCGACAGAAGAAGAGGTGAGACGAGTAATCACAATTTCAGATCAGAAACCCTGCCTTCATTTCAGTTCAAACCCTTCACAGGGCTTGTCCTTAACACTAGCCTGGCGTAGATTGTCTGGTAAAAACTGCTATGGGCTAGTAAACATCATTTCTCAACCTGCTCTGTTGGTTACTAAAAACTGGCTTACTACCTGTTTAAACTGCTCATATTTTTTCTTTTTTCAGATGCAAATAATAAGTTTTAATTTTGTGTGTGTGTGTTTTTTTTAGTGTATGAATACAACTTCATGTGATCAATAAACTGGTTGTAATTGCTAAATACATCAGAAAGAAACATTTATGACAATACATGTTTAAAATCTTGGCTACTAAAACTTCCAGGAAGCAAATAGCTTAAGCATTATTTGTTGCAGTAGAAAGAATCTGAGAATCTTGTTGATTTCACCACCCACAGGGTGTATCCTCAATGAGCCCTGGCAAAATGTTCAGGATTTATTAGGTTCTCTAGCTACAGTTTGTTGGCTGTCGATAAAGGGCAGAATTCCAATCAGAATGTCCTCTCTTTATGAGCATGAAAATAATCAAGGATAATTGTTTGTGAGTTTGAAAGGTTTTTCCGTGTCTGATTTCTTCTAGATCAAAGAGTGGAAGGAGGCTCACCCCGAGGATCGTAAGATGGACTTCCTGCCTCAGAGCGTTGACTGCTTCCGCAGGCTACCAGCCTATAGGGATTTTGTACGAGAGCGGTTTGAACGATGCTTGGATCTATACCTGTGCCCAAGACAAAGACGCATGAGAGTAAGCAACACTACTACCCATCCTACCCACCCCCATCAGAAAGGAAATGTCACATGTTATCCGCTTTACATTGACCTTGGGAATCAAATATCTGGTTGTCTGAATGTTTTTTTGTGATTGATGATGACAGAGCACTGCACTCAAGTTTGGGGCCTAATTTCATAGAGCTGCGCACAAAAAGTGGCTAAGCACAACAAAATCAAGGCCTACCAGAATAAGGTTACCAGCCAACATAATGTTCCTCATGTTTCATCTCTTACTGGTATCCTGCTCACTTTTGCTTAGCAGGAAAATGTTAAGCACTAGTTGCTGCTCTTTGAAATTGGGCCCTGGTGTTTCTGATCAGCAGAATGTGGGTTCAAGTCCTGGTCATGGCACTCTGAAGATACTTTATCATTATTGCTTCGTCCTTTGGATGGGACATAAAGCTGTAGGCCTGGTGTTTTGTGTAATGCACGCAAAACAACCAAGTTACACTTACCTTGAAGAGAAGGGGTTTAACGCGGTGTTTCTGGCAGTGGCTGCTGAATGCACGGCAGAACCTTGTAAACCATTAGAAGGTGCTGCATAAATGGGTCTCTGCTTATCCTGTTGAAAAACAAACAATGAGCGCTTGATGCGACCCTTTAAGGGTGTAATAAAGTGCTAAATTAGAATCCAGTATTACTAATATTATTATTAAATCTCAACATTTCAAGCCAGTGTCACATATCGGACCGTGGCTGATCAACTGTTTTCCTCTTTTGAGATTTGTTTAAGTTCATTGAGCAAAGAGATGAAATACTCTTTCAAATTGTTTCCAGGTCATGGTCGAGCCAGAAGACCTCCTCCCCAAGTTACCCAAACCTAAAGACCTTCAGCCGTTCCCGACTGCCCAGGCAGTAGTCTACCAGGGTCATGGCAGCTACGTCCGTACTATCAGTGTGGACCCTACAGGACAGTGGCTAGTTTCAGGTGAGACAGCAGGACTTATGTCTCTCCATTTATCTGCCATATTTTATTTATATATCGTATATTTATGTTTTATTCCACCTCTTAACTAGCACAACACTACAAAGAGAAATATGCAGGGTAGAAAAAATGTAAAGATATTTATGGAAAATGTAGTATATGCAATAACATACAGTGTATGAAAGATAAACAAAAGTTACAGCAAATCGCCTGTGATTGGCGAGATGGAACAGGTGACCAGCACCTCTACAGAGCCACCCTATCACAGTTGAAGGGGGAGATGAGGGGGTTCGAGGAAGGGGGAAGGGAAAGAGGGAGGGGAGGAGGCAAAGTTAGAGAAATAAACAGACACAAAATGTACTCTAATTACTGGCAATACAATGGCTGTTAGAAATCCAAGAGCAGATGTGTTCAGATTGAAAAGTGGAATTCAATTTTGAATTGTGAAATTCAAGTACAGGAGTTTTGAATGAGAAGAACGGTGTATCAGATCTGGTGGCAAATTGGAGTTTTGTTTACATCATAACTATTTCAGATTGTTTATTGTAGTCTAAAAAAGGTTGCTGGTTAAAAAGTCCATACCAGTAGCAATCCTCCAGCGAAAATACTTTATGTTGGCAATAGAAATTCCCTAAAAGTTTCAATTGTTGAATAGAAAAAAGCAAGTTTATGAGTGGGCTCAGAATCCCCAACAAAACATAAAACTGGGTTTGTTTTTTTTGTTTCTGTAAAAACAGATTGACGGAGTGATAGACTGATTGGATGGTTTGTTAACTCAAAACTAGAGCATCAACTGTTGAAATACTTTTATAACAATATTTTTGTATTGGTGATTAGGGTCGGACGACAAAACAGTACGATTCTGGGAGGTTTCCTCCGGTCGCTGCATGAAGAAACTGGAAGTAGAAGGTACTGTCAAGTGTGTCGCCTGGTGCCCCAACCCGGCCATCTGTCTCGTCGCTGTCTCAGTGGACAACAAGGTCCACCTGGTCAACCCGGAGCTTGGAGACAAGCTGGTGGCGTCGGACACAGATCGGCTGATAGAGGCTTATGAGGAGCCAGAGGAGGTCAAGACGTCAGCGTTAGTCGAGTGGACCGTGTCGTCAGAGGAGGAGAAACAGAAGGGATTCAGGTTGAGTCTCACACACTTCAAGGTATAATCACATGGCTCAAAATACCCACAAATTCACTAACTTGACTCCATTGATGTTGGCTTTGGACTAACGTTCAACCAAGTCCAGTGGTCAAGTGTCTTTTCAAAGGTTGAACCAATGATGATTAAATGTCAAGACCGGAACCCAAAGCAAACTCTCCCGACAACACTAAAGCTTGAGTCTGTTGCACTTAACAGCTCGGACATGACACTACCATTACAGATTGTTATTACACAACCTTCCATAACATGTTCATCAATTTGTGTATTTTTCTTTCTTCAGGCAACCAAGCAAGTCGTGTGGCATGGCAAGGGAGACTACTTCGGCACAGTGGTACCGGACGGCGGTCACTCCTCAGTCCTAATTCATCAACTGTCCAAGAGAAGATCACAAACGCCGTTCAAGAAAAGCAAGGGTCTCATACAATGTATTGCCTTCCACCCAACAAGGCCGTACTTCTTTGTTGCTGTGAGTAATTCTTTAAAAATAAATTTTCACCAGTCTTTTGTTCAACCAAAGTGTGGGTTTGAATCCTGATGTTAGTTAGAAAATATTGCTGAATTATTTCTGCTAAGCAAAAACAAGCAGACTACCAGTCATAAATGGTACATGTTACATAATATTTGGGATGGTAACCTTATTCCGGTAAGCATGTTGTGCTGTTATTCCAACTTTCTGTGCTTGAGCACCTCTATGAAATCGGACTCTGAGACACTTTACGTTAAGTGCTTAGTTCTAGGATGGCACATCCGCCATTTTAGAGAGTCAGCCACCTTATTTCTTATTTCCTGAAAACAAAGGTGCTGTAAACATGCAATGCTCATTAGCGTAACTAGACAACAATTTTAGATTATTTGGAGAAGCAACCTCACTTTCAAATGTCAATGCCTTGTTTAATTGAATGAAAGAACTGAATCCAGTTCTTTGATTTTAATGCTAGGAATAAAACTGCTTTTAACCATCAGAGTTTTAGTAATTTTAACTGATGCAAGCAGTGAGTAAATTACAGAAGGTGGTTGTAAAATTTACAGCCTCACTTTTATATCAACCATGAAAAAAAGCGAAGAAAGCCTTATGCCCTATTCTTTGTAATTGTTGTGTATATTGAGTGTCTGTACCTTTTTAAAATATTTTTATTGGCAGACTGATCTTTTGGGTTACAGGAAAATTTAGGAAAATTATAGGAAAATTTATATTTTCCTCCTCAGTCTAGCCTTCTCCATATCTATTTTGTATATCTTTTGTGTGTACAGTTTTATTGAACTTGTTGAGAGAAATAAAATAATAATAATAACAAATTCACTAAAATTGATGATTCCTGTTTTAAAAAAAGGAAGAAAACTTTATATTTGTTGGCCGCTAAGCATTCATATTAGTCCAACAGTTTTTTAAAAATATATTTCCATGGTACAGGTACAGTGAACTCGCTTGAAGCACTCTTGGTTTCTTTACCAGACTTATAAAATAAAGTATAATTTTTTTTACTTTCTTGTCCCTTTTCCAATACACAATAACGCAACTACTTTTGTTCAATTTTTAGACTCAGCGTTACGTGCGTGTGTACAATCTCCTCAAGCAGGAACTCACCAAGAAATTACTGACGAATGCAAAATGGATATCCAGCATTGCCATCCACCCTGGAGGTAAGGAGGAATAATTGTACAAATTAAAGAGATTTTCTTACATGATATAAAGCGAGAGTGAAACAGGAGACTTTGAGACACTAGATTGACACTTGAATGCATGTATAGTGAGCTTGTGATTTGTTTTCACAGGACTTGGGGGTATGTGCTGAGTATACAGTGTTTATCACACATCGGTGTAATGGTAAAAACTCAAATAGTATTCAGAAAACGGTGCTTGGCAAACTGTTCTGCTCAGCAAAGATCAGCAAGAAACCAGGCACAAACGGTATAATTATAGGGTATTTTGGCTGATAACCTATTTCTGCTAAGCAACATTCGTCTCTTGTACATATTTATTTTTTATGTTGAGCTTAGCATACAAAAAGCATGCTAAGCACATTATGTTCTGGTGGTAGTTCTGAAATGAACCTCTGGTTTGCTAACTTCGCATTCCGATCTGTGTGCTGTGACGGTCTTTTAGGGGAAAGCTGAAAGTGGCAATACCACCTTCAAAGTTGAAATTCCAGACTTGACGTTCTATACCTTGTGTGTTTTTTTCTTTTTTGTTGCTGTTTTAGGTGATAATGTACTCGTGAGTAGCTATGACTGCAAGTTGAGCTGGTTTGATATGGACTTGTCGGTCAGACCTTACAAGACATTACGCAACCACAGACAGGCTATCCGTGATGTTTGTTACCATCGTCGCTATCCGCTGTTTGCCTCGTCAGGGGATGATGGTTTGATTATCGTCTGTCATGGTCAAGTCTACAAGTAAGTGTTTCATTTATCCATCAATAATATTTGGTTGCTTTATTTTTTTACATTTTTCACATGTTGTAATCTGCATGCAGGATTATGCAGTCAGTTAACGTTTAACGTTACTGTCAACTTTCTAAGCTAATTGTCACTCAAAAGTCAAGATGACAACTTTGACCAATTACAGCCGACAACTACGTAGCGACTATTCGTATAATATTCAACTTTCTAAACCAATAATCATGGCTGGGCAGTGAAACAACTATTTCAAAAATTAGGATCACAGTTATGGTCGTCAAGAATCATTAACAAATAATGTCACCCAGGCCCCATTACAGCATAGAGAACGTTTGACAGCCAACTGAAGATTGTGTCATGGGACATTTTTCAATGAAATTACTGAGGTACAAGACACTTGGTTTAGTGAAGATTTTCTATTAAGTCGAGCCCAGCTGACCAATCCTGAAGCTGAAACTTGCCAAACAACTAAAATGGCTGCATCCATGAAATGCCTCACAGTGGACTAATTAAGAAAATGAAGCACTTGGCATACTCCTGTTTTTTTTCCATCGATATCTTTAAAAGTTTCTTGATTTCTGACTGGAGGACACAAACTATGCTGCTTTGGAGTCATCTGAAGTTTCTTTAAAGTTGCATGGCCCAATTTTCACCAAAAGATTTTTTTAAACGATTGTTTCTCTCTGAACAAAGTTTGAAAGGTGTTTTTTCAAAACGAAAAACATAACAAAAACTTTCGCATGTGCCATGAACAATGCACAAAATACATGTTACATGAAAAATTTTATGTACATGGCTGATGGACATGATTTAATGTGGGATCCCATTAATTTTTTTCGGCCAGGAATCTGATCTAGCAACTTTAATTCCACCAATTTAAAACAAAAATAAAAAAATTGAATTTGAATTGATAAATTTTACCTTTTTTTCCTCCAGTGACCTCCTCCAGAACGCCCAGATTGTACCGGTCAAGATTCTGCGAGGTCATCAGGTTACCAACAGCCTTGGGGTCTTGGCGTGTGAGTTTCATCCCACTCAGCCATGGCTCTTCTCAAGCGGTGCAGACAGTACAATACGACTCTATACATAAACCTCTTAATATTCTTAATACGTCTTCAAATACATTGACAAATAGTTATTTTATTTTAGATGTTTTGACTCTACTCGGGAAAAAAAATAAAATATCCTAAGAAGATATTGAGTCTGTTCCGTTTTGCAAATGCAAATTTTTCAGGGAAATTTCAGTGTTTAAATTTGGTATAATAAGGCACTTGAAATTTCTGTCATATCATCAACACATAGATCCTTAATTAATTTTTTGTCTGCGATATCTTCACTTACCAGATTTTCTTAGTTTTATTAACAGAGTTGCCGAGTCACATAATTTTGATGAAAACTTTTAACGAAACACTCATTTGGTTTTATGTTATCAAGATGCAAGAGTAATATAAAATAATTATAAATTCTGTTTGATGATCGGAAGTGGGGTTTATATGCACAAACAACAGTCATCAAGAAAATTTTTAGTTTAAAACACCTTGAAATATAAAATAAATAATCATGTTTGCGCCATTTGGGAGCCAGTGTCCCTGTGTGTCATACAATGTAGTGTGCATTTTAAGTGATGTAGCGGTTACACGCTTACCATAATTGTTACCAGGAATTTGACTCCCAAGTGTAGCAGACAGTATCCGCTTATGTGTCAGTGCAATGAGTAAATTCTCTGTTTTGTCTGAAAACAAAACCATTTTGCTAAATTACTAATTACTTCTGATATTGGCATGTCTACAACAAGTTTAAATATTTCGATAGTCAATTCAAAAGAAAATAAACTGGACTAATTAACAATGTTTTTAAAGTAAACTTAAGGTGTTCCAAAGAAGGGAATTATTCATCACTCAAGGAATCCATTTGTTTTTATTTATGTTTTATTATTTACTAAATACAGAATTGTAATTTTAGTTCAGTTTCTGTTTGTTCAACTCTTTAACCATGGGAAATCAGTCTTGACCTGATTTGCATATGACCTTAAGTGCCATAAAATTGGCCTTTTCAGTTATCATTTGACAAACACTGCATGAAATGGAAATGCCAGAGTTCATCGAGTGATTACATTCTACGACAATGCATTCAATATTTGTTGTATATAACTCGCACATAGATCCTTGTCATTTGAAAAAATTTCACAATAACTACAAAATAGACACAGAAATTCGCCAGCCCACACTCTGAATAGTAAAACAAATCTCTTGTAAACTTTATGGACGACTCCATGTACAAACCAACCTCGTCTGTTTAGACATGACCTTACCTCAGTTGGAAACGATGCTGCGGAGCATCCTATAACTATCCATATAGGACTCCTTTAATACAGTTTGAGGTTTCATGGAAGTACACATGAAAAAATAAAGGATGAAACATGAGGTGTGTTAAGCCAATCAAATGACAAGAATCTCTGTGTGAGGTATAGAATAATGTAAGTAAAATTATTAACATTGTTATTACAAGAATCTAGATACAAGTACATTTTAAAATAAAAACGACTACCATGAGGGGTTGGAAATTGAATTTATATTGGTCCGTTGCCGTCCGTCAGGTTGAAAAAGTTTCAGTTTAAATTTCTGTTTTTAATACTTCTCTCAAAGTGAATAAAAATTCATTATATACATATGCAAACACTTTTTATCCATTAGAGCTATTTGGTGTATTCCTAACATTTTAACTTGACACTGTTCTCCTTGCTTTTGTCAGTGTCATAGTTTTTCTGGTCCAATTTCAGAAACTTCCCTGGTCCAATTTCAGAAACTTGATTCAATTTAACACCTGGCTCATTCAATTTAGTTTGAAATTTAATGATCAAACAGATCTGAAATCAACAATAAATAAGAATTATTCTATTTCTTTATCTGGGAATTTTCAATGTATCGCAATTTTCTTTAAATTTTGTCTGAACCGGCTGTAGGGGTTGATTGGTCATTCATTTCAACTTTTTCAAACAATGTTCCCACCTTTTTTATCATCCTTTAAAAGGTCAAGATTTCTCAGCATAAATCATATCTGATGCCTTAAACCTGTAATGCACATTTTTTTTTCTTTATTAAAGAAACATGAAGAAATTAATCATGTGTGCCCCTGATGGTATAACTACACCCTAATAACATTCCCTGAAAACCAGCACATCAAGAGACGAGTGTCCGATGGTATAACTACTATGTAAGCCATGAAAACCAGCACATCAAGAGATGTGTGCCCGATGGTATCAGTACTCTCTATGTACATCCCCTGAAAACCAGCACATCAAGAGACGAGTGTCCGATGGTATAACTACTATGTAAGCCATGAAAACCAGCACATCAAGAGATGTGTGCCCGATGGTATCAGTACTTTCTATGTACATGCCATGAAAACCAGCACATCAAGAGACGAGTGTCCGATGGTATAATGTAAGCCATGAAAACCAGCACATCAAGAGATGTGTGCCCGATGGTATCAGTACTCTCTATGTACATGCCATGAAAACCAGCACATCAAGAGACGAGTGTCCGATGGTATACCTACTATGTAAGCCCTGAAAACCAGCACATCAACAGATGAGTGCCCGATGGTATAACTACTATGTATGCCCTGAAAACCAGCACATCAAGAGACGAGTGCTCGATGGTATACCTACTATATGTATGCCCTGAAAACCAGCACATCAAGAGTTGTGTGCTCGATGGTATAACTACTCCCTATTTACATACCCTGAAAACCAGCACGTCAACAGATGAGTGCCCGATGGTATAACTACTATGTATGCCCTGAAAACTAGCACGTCAAGAGATGTGTGCTCGATGGTTTAACTATACTCCCTATGTACATGCCCTGAAAACCAGCACACCAAAAGATGTGTGCCTGATGGTATAAGTACTTCCTTAAACCACTATGTCAATAGATTGACAGGTGTATCAGCAAAATTTGTATAGATATCTATAACATACAAGGTGGAAGGAAACAGGAGAGTAAAATATTAAACGATAAAAAAATCTACCAACAGTAGATGTCCCTCATAGATTGTATTCAAACTTTTAAATAAGTTAGGGAAAACCCAGAGGTAAAAGAAAGATTGCTTTACCTATTAATTTAATAATTTCATGACATAATCCAACTTTTTGGTTATACATTTTAAGAAGGCAAAGGTTTTGAAAAGTGGACCTTCCAAGAAAAGACAAATCAAACTAAATTTTAAGTCATTTTAAATTTTAAAGACCACACAGTGAAAATGAATGCCCACAAATGAATAAGATACAAAAAACATGATTGTTTGTCTCATGCGCCCAGATGTTTGCATGTGTAAAATTCTCATGAAATTTAATGGCTTTTAATTTTTTTTTAAATTGTCCGGGAAAACGTTTATCACTCAGAACGTAATGGAGCTGGACCCTGCTAACAATACTTTACTTAAATATACAAATATATCTTTGAATATTTTGTTACTAATAGAGACATGAAAGTTACATGCTAAACAAAATACTATTTCAGGTTTTAGTACAATCTGAACAACCATACTTTAATCTTGGCATTTAGGGACTTCCCAAAGTTTTCAACATTTACAAAGTCTGTGTACAACATTAAAAGATGTTAAAATTATTGACATTTCTACAGAATGAACACAAACGAATTTGGGAAAAACAAGGACAAATATATTAACAGGTATTCACATTGATTATGCTGTGTTTGTGTGTGAACAAATTGAGGACCTCTTCGCTTTGCTTCAGGTACCAAACCAATTGAGATGTTGCTAAAATGGCAGAAAAAAGAGACCCGATATACGACAAAAGCATGTCTATCCAGATAAATTTAGCTCATTTTTACGGTTCAAAATTACTCAGTGTGCATGCATATAGTAAACAAATTTACATCAATTTAAATTCTATTCAAATTCTTTCAAATTCAAATAGTTGAATTTTTGTATAAAGGCACTTATATTTGTAATTTCCAACCTA
>JAUELU010000053.1:11992673-12008963 GCA_032357145.1 Evasterias troschelii | reverse complement strand
CTCTAGGGCACTGAAAACAGTAATTCAAAGAAATGGCACTGGTGTTTAAAAGCTTCACGGTATAATTTATGGACAATAAATTAAGATAACTGAATTAAAACAATTAGAAAGTATAAAGTTCAAATTTAACATTACCACGTCTATACTACAAGTTTAAACATTGCCGCACACTCTCCGAGTCCTCTCAACCAATCAAAATGGATAAACTGTCTGATGGGTAATTATGAATTATTATTCTGAAAAAATAGACAAGAAAAGACAATGGCCCTGCAAGCCAGCCCCTTTCTTGACACTTGACCTGTAGGTGGTCCAAAAATAATAGGCTTTCGAATTGATATGCTAAGTCCTTCTTGAGTAATGGTCTATGGTTGCATAAATTCACCCAACCTTACGGATTGGGTTTCTGGGGTCTTCCCCTTTTCTAAAGAATTTCTCACTGGGGACCAAGTTGAACAAAGAAAAACTTGTGGGGTTGTTCCATAAAAGGCACCTGCAATGGCCCTCCTGTAAGCTAGCCCACACACACTTACACCCCCACTCATGTTTGTGAATCCCGCTAATCGAGGACTCCTCTTTGTTCTCCGATTGTTTGGACATAGTTTTTTTTAGAGACATCCCCTTTGGTTTTGTACACGAAAACGAAGCGAGGACGTCCTCGCTCATTCAAACACCCGGATCCCTTTTGTTTAAGTCCTCGGTTTCGTATTTTTGTATGTACATTAAATTGTTGACAGCTCCCACTGGTACACACTTTCCAACTAGGGACCTTTCCCCAACCCAGGACCCTATCATCCAAATGTGTATCATACCCATACATTGTACATATAACCACACACACCCATGGATAACAATGTCAGATACAGTATTCCCCTTCCATGGTTTCATCAAAAACAGGGAATAATAAAACTTAGACATTTAAAAGAAAAACAGCAACAAGAAAGCTTATAATCTAGCTGAGAGCATCCTTACCCTAAACTCTTCTCCTTTGAGGTCCTTACCAAGTTCCAATGCCTTCATACGATGCTGTATTGCAGGCTTCAGATCTGGCATCATTGCTTTCACAATATAATTATTAAGCTGAACTTTCTGTTGGTAAAATGTGTCAGATATCAGACCCGGAATTTCATTTTTTGAGAGGACAAGGCCATTTTCTATTTGATAAGGGCACTTCCACTGGAAAAATCTTTAAGTTTATGTGAACATTTTGAAGGGGCACCAAGGCCAAGACTAGGGGCAACAGGGACCTTGTCCTCCACGGCCTCTGTGTAATCCCAGACCTGATGAGACATAAAACAGGTGCTAGCCAATGTCACCACAACAAAACGCTACCATAAACCACGCCAGTTTATAAAACTCGGCTCCTACAGACTGTGCCAGTCTCACAATTAGTATTGAAAACGAGCGAAAGCAACTCATCAAACACACTATATTTTTCTGTAAAATTAATTTGTTTTAACTTTATATACAAATAAAAGTTACCCATGGCGATTTGTTATAACAAGAATTTCAATTTCTAGATAATTCAAACAATTTGTGATTCCTAAAATGTTGAGCGTATAACTGTCTCCACGTGCGATGTGCACGATTAAAATCCCAAAGGAAGTGGTTTGAGCATTAAGGTACAAGTTTTCTTCCAGGTGTTCTGCAATATGTGCGCTGCGATGTTCTGGACCTGCCTTTCACATGATTGTCCATTAATCTAGTACCGCCATTTAGTTTCAAATTTTGTTGGTCAAATGAACCACTTAAACAGTGAAACAAACGAATTTGATTTAAAACACGAGGTAGCACGGTATCAAATTATACTCCAAGTGATACATGGTACCCTTTTGACAGAATGCGCTGGGACACATAATATGAAATTGCAAATAAAAGGACCTTGAAGAACTGAGCTGACAAAAACTGCTGTATGGAAACTAGGAATGTGATTGATATAAAACCAAATACATTGAAGTTGGTTATAAGCTTACCGCAGTAGACAAAGTAGCAGCTACGTCATATATAACCATCATGCGTTCGGGACGATTACCAAGCTCTTCTTCAACAGCAAAAAGCTTCTGCAGCAGCAAAAATCCACCTTTCAGCTGCCCAGCCTGTGTACTGTCAGCACAAAAAGAAAACATTGGTAAAGTAATTTGCAAAAAGTTCTTTTACGTGGTGTTTGAAGCTTTGCATGGTGTGGATAGCAGGAAGTAACTACAACTGGTAAATTTACAGGGAACAACAATCCCTCCAGCCCTACTTTATCTTCAGCATCACCTCTTCTCAGAGCCAACACTCCTCCGGCAAGAGATTTACACACACATGTATAGGCTGTTTCTGGAATGGTCTGGCAGCTTTTTGAACCACCTTACCTCTTCTCAAAGCCAACACACTACTCCCCAAAAACATTTACAGAAAGTTGTACCTACAAGTTTACCATTTATAGTTACTTCCAAACAGTTGTTTGTTTTTCTTCTATTTCACTTCAATCAGGGTAAATGAGTTGAGAGAATTGAGGTCGAAAAATTTCTCGACTAAATGGGCAGAGAAAATATCTTCTTGGCTAATGCAAGGATTAAATCTGTTGAGTGTTCACGTCACTGGAAAATCATTTATTAGGTGAAAATACATTTATTTGAACCATACTGTGCCCTACGAACTTGTTAGCAAATGAGCACTTTGAGACAGGAGGGACATAACTGGGACCTCTGGCTCAAGTGTCACTTTCTTAGAAGGACAACAAATTTAACTTTATTTATTTTGGAAAGCAATAATTAGCAACGCATGGGCTTATAGGAAGGAACGCAAATTATCTACTGCAACCAGTCAGGTAAATATGGGTTAGCTGAGAAGTGGTGTGTGATTGTGGTCGAGCAGTGAAGAGCACTGGACTGAAGCTTTGGTGTTTTTGATCAGCTGAGTGAGGGTTCGACTCCAGGGAAAACATAACCATTAATGCTTTGTCCTTCGAATGGGACATCAAACTGTAGCTCCCCATGCATTGTGTATAAAGGTCATAATAGAACCCAATATGCACAACCTCACCTTGACTTTCAAAGTGTTTTAAGTTAATAAGTTATGGTTGCTGCCAAGTCTCATAAATAATTCTGACCAATCTACACCACATGATAATTTGGCAGCAGGAGTGCATATAAATGTACACTATTATTTAAAATTTAAATTAAAAACTTCAACTGAATAGAATTTCCTTCATCCCCTCTAATGTTACTTCTCCTTCCCATATCCGGCCCATCCTTGCTCCCCCATCTGTCCTTAACTGACTTACAACACTCGAGCAACTTTCTCATACAGCAGACCAAGGTCTTCCAAGTTGACTGTAGGGTCATCTTTCATGATCTCAAGAGCCTTAATGTAACATTCCTCCATTGTTTGCTGGGAGTCGGATGCCTGTGGATCAAGTAGATACAAAGTTTCACAACACAAGCTTCCAACACAATTTTTTCTTTGTAAGAATTTCGTTGTCACAATGAAACCCTGACTAAACAAAGTAAAGACAACAAACATTCTTATAAAATGTACCAGAATTTGTCCTTCCCTATCGAGAAATTATGGAATGTCTTCATAGTGAATAATGTTAATTTTTGCATCGGGGATAATTAATATAACTTTGTCTTCAAAGTGAATAGGCGAAACCTTGCCTCCACATGGCATATACAATGGTAAACAATGGTAGCAGCCTATCAATCTCTTGTAATCCTTATTTGTGCAACAAAAAGACAAAGGTTTGGTTCAGGGATAAATTACACATAAAAAAACCTCAGAAAAAGAGATATTTTGAGCATAACAAAAGTCAAAGCATAGTAGGTGCATGCCTGTGCACTTGTCTGGGGGGCGTATAATTATAAAATAGGACAATCTAAAGTTGTTTTTAAACGTTGATGACCGTCCTTTTTCAGTTGGAAAGAGTTTTGCTGAAAAAAATAATAATAATTTTATTCCATGTGAATGTCTGCAACATTGAGAAAGACTCTGCAGGGTTGAACTTCAGGCAATTACAACAATTTTGAACAAATCTGACTGAGTACATTTGGTATAGCTTTGGTAAAGATTTTGATAATTTTTCTTAAAAACTGTTTAATCATGTGGGCAAAAACCAAATTTGAACGCAGATTAAAGTTTAAAAAATATCATGCCTTATAATTCGAAAAATGTGTCCAGTAACTGCTAGACTGCTCAGCAATCATACTCCACTGAATTCTTCCCCGATATAAATGAGCAAACACACCTGTCTCCAAAGAGCCAATAACTCTCCGCTGAACTCTTCTACATAAAAATGATGAAATACATTCCAGTCCTTCAAGAAATCTATCAAACGCTTCTTGTCTTCGATCTTAATCAAGTGATGTGGGTATTCCTGAAATTTAACAAGACAGCTCAAATGTTTATTTCTTTCTTATTATATACATATAAAAACACATCAATACCAGCAACTCACATACAGTTTGCCTCTACAGTTTGCCCCAGAGATCAACTATTTTCCCAATGTATTATGGGAAAAAGGTAGACAAGTTCTTGGTTGTCTCACAGCCCCCACTAGATGACCCAGATTGAATAAGTTCGCTTGTGGTATGCAATGCAGCAAGAATACATTTGTCTTCGTTTACAACACAGTAGTATTCTTGTCAACCATTTAAAGGTCTTAAACTGCCCATGTATAATGCTGAGTCAGAGTGTGATTGTTTTTAGTCGAACGCTTTGGGGAAAGTAGCCTCTCCGGTGTAAACTATAGAGGGCACAGTATTGTGAATTACCCGTCAATTGAATCCAGAAAACATACTATTAAAGGACTGGATACTCAGATTTTGCATTCATTTGAATTTTCAAGTCCAAACCAATAAAGTTTCTGTGATCCAGTGGAGATGACTTTGAATTGAAGTTCAAGCCATTGTCGATTACAAACAACCAAATGTATCCAATTTGGGGCGTTTGAGTCATGGCATGATGCTTACCCAAGAATTTTGTAGTTTAGAAGTGAACAAAACGGTGGAAAGTATAGATTAAAGTCCATCATGCGATCCATTGCATGCCCGGTTCATACCTCTCAGGAATTGCAAAAGTGAAGCAAAGTTTTAAGATCATTTTTTGATAAGTATCAAGAACATCAAAGAGTAGGATTTCTTTATAGCTATATGAAAATATCAGCAAATTTACAGAAAAAAAATGCCTGAACTCAAGTGCTAGTCTGAAGTTTCATTTCAATCCTTCGTAATTTAAGCTCATGCCATCAAGTTAATCTCATCCTAATTAAAGTCCCACAACCTAAATCAGATTCAAATATTCAAACCAAGTAAGACTCTCATCTATGTAATGAAGATACCTACCTCTGCCTTACGCTCCAGATTTGTCACCCCTTCAAAATGGTCAGCCAGTTTGGTATGCCACCAAGTGTAGACCCCATCTGAGCTGATCTCAGTGTTGTTCTGTTGACCACTGTCAAAATACCTGAAAATAAATTCAACCACAGAGAGGCAGCTATGACTATTACTTACTTAAGATTATGTTGCCCTGACTGCCCTGCTAAGCGAGTATCACCAATGTTGCTTTGACTTACTTAACTGAGTACTACTTACTTTGCCCAGACTGCCTAGTTGAGTATAAATTACAGTGCACTTACTTAAGATTTGTTGCCCTGAAAGATGATACTTACGTAACATTAACTGCCTTGCTAAGTGAGTATTGCCAACGTTGCCTTGACTGACTTGTTAAGTGAGTAGAACTTACTTTCCCCATACTGCCTGGTTGAGTATTAATTAGAGTGCCCTGACAGCCTTGGTAAGTGAGTATTGCTAATGTTGCCCTGACTGCCGTGTTCATTGAGTATTACTTTACATTGCTCTGAACGCCTGGTTGGATGACTTTTACTAATACACTGCCCTATAGCTGCCTGGTTGAGTACTACTTACTTTGCCCTGACAGCCTTGCTGAGTGCACGATGATAGAAATCCAGCCTCCCCTCTCCACTGTCACCAAACGGACGTAAAAATGGCTTCAAGGCACGAAAGACACGAGCCCATTTGTGAGCTGAGAGTGGACTAATGTCTTCCGAAGTCTTCTCTCTGTTTTCTGCAAGAAAAAGTGACTTGAACATGAACATATTACTTTGCTATCCTTTTCTAGCATGGTTTGAGTAACCTGGGTCATCCCCGAGTCTCCCAGGGCTGGTATGACATTCATGTAAACAAGTTTAAACTAAAAGTAAAATATCTATTGCAAAAAGATAAATAAATCCAGCTTTGGTGATTGTGTTTTAAACCCAAGCAGTGCCCTGTTTCAGACACGTGTAATGCCATGCATAAAATAAAAAACATATGAACATTTCCTACTGGTATATCAATACGATTTTACTACTGGGATGGCATTTTACTACTTTTTTTGAAAAAATTGCAAACATCTATTCTAGAAGACGGCAGTCAAGGCACACACAAGTTCACAGCTGACATCCAGCTGAAACATTTGTTTCAACTTGAGCTTTCCCTAAACTTTCACAAACGCCATTTTAATGGCAGTGTGTACTTTTGGTAATTACTCCACAAGTTAATGACCAAAAAAAATCACTTGGTAAAGAGCACTGATATTTTAAAAAATTGGAAGAAACGACCCCCTTTGAAATAATAGTAGATTTTGACAAAGAAGTAGCTTTTCACCAAAGTATTTGAATCTCAGATAGGTTGCATGGCATAAACCTTTTCTCAGGCATCTGAAAGCACACAATTTTATGCAATAACGGGGTTTTTATCGATCATTTCTCTTGCAATATCTAGGACCAGTTGAGCCCAAATGTTCGGTTACACCATAGATTCTTCAGTAATGTATACCTTCTTGTCCCTTTTCCATTTTTCCTGAGTTGTTTTCCCCAGGCATGAGGTTGTCCTCATCACCCAAGATGTTCAGGAGCTCTGTCTCAAGAAGTCCACGGCAGGAACATTCCAGAAGACACAGACTGGCAACCAGCAACTGCCCACCATTCTCCTCCTCAAAGCGTGTCAAGACTTGCTCCAGGAGACTGAGACAATTTTTTGGGGAAACCAAAGAAAAGCTGAACCAAAATTTCAAGAAAGTCCCCACTATACTGCAGGTTGAAAATCTTACAATTTTCACTGGACCAGATAAAAAAAGTTATTCAAATTGGTATGAAATATTGCACCTGAAATTTCAATAAAATCCACTTACAGACCTTTGAGATGTAAGCAATTAATTGCAGAAGATCAGCACTGATCGAAATAATAACTTGCTAAACCACTGGTTTTTCTCTACCACTACAGCTCATAAAGAGGTTTTATTACACAGTATCTTTGCAAGAGAATTACACAAACCTTGTCTGCAAAGTGATTTTTAATAAACCTTTAATGAGTAAAATGAATGAATGAGTGACATGACCTTGCCTTGTTCAAATTGGCAGGCAAAAATTATTTTTGAAACAATGCTGCGAAGCATCCAAAAAATAATTTCATTTTTATCCATATAGGACTCCTATATAAAATTTTATATTAAACATGGCAAAATAAAGGATGACAGGTGACACAAGTTCCATCAAATGACAAAGATCTTTGTAAGCCCTATATATTTATCAAATTAGAGACTTACTTGAGTAAACCGTCGGCTAAGCTGTTGATCTTATCAGAGAGTGATTCAAATATACCATACACCCTCAGCTCCTCACATGCCACCGATAGCCACAAAGGATTCTGGGAGGATTCTTTACTGAGTAGACTGGCCATCTGCTCTGCGTCAAGACGCTTCTGATAATTTCCCAGAGTCTCTTGAACAATTGCCTGATCATATAAACAACAAAACAAGTCGTTATTTATCCAAATTGCATAAAGCACGGCCTGATCTCACCTGTAATTCTTCTGATTACCATTACTTCTCCATGCAGAGCTTGAAATTTCACTTTAATGTCAACATTTTCCGATGAATTCTTATTTTTGTCGCTGTGCTTCTTCGTTGCTGGAAATAAATAAACTGATAAATAAAAAGTAGAATAAGTGATCAAACCTCCCTGGATGACATATCCAGCGGAGTGACGTACACCTCCTTGGGCTTGTTGGGTCTTGAATGCAGCGTCTGATGTTGTGGTGTCTCATCAATCATGGAAAAGATGCAGCGAATCTGAGGACCAAGCTTGCTTGGTAACCAATTCAGTACAGTTGCCTCCTTGCATTCATCAAACTGAGGAGGAAAAACAAAATTGGATGGTCTGATTTACACTTTGGAAGTGGAAAAAACTCACATTCAATTTGTTTAAAGTGCCATTGTATTTGATACCATTCCAGAGGGATATTTGTTAAGATAAAACAAATCTCAAATGACGGCACATTTAAAAAAACATAAATCTGTGACATTTTGTAGCAACAGAGACAAAAACATTACCTGATTGAGGGCATCTATGATAATGATGACAGGCTTGGTGTTAGGGTTGGACAGCACTGCATAAATGGTTTGACATGTTGACTCTAGATCCTTAGGCATTGTTGTATCCTGACAATCAAACAATTGATTCCACAGTATGTTAGTAGCGACCATAGGTATAATTTTATTTAATTGTAAAACACTTGTAATAATCAGCCGTTCTTATATAGACCATGTAACCTGTGACATCACATACCCACAGAGCCTGGGGTCGATTTCACCAAACTCTTCCTAACTTAGGACTAGTCCTAGGCAATGCTAAGAGATAGGACTAGTCCTAAGTTAGGATGAGTTACTTGCTTAAGACTATAGTCCTGTCTCTTAGCATTGCCTAGGACTAGTCCTAAGTTAGGAAGAGTTTGGTGAAATCGACTGGACTTCCTGCAAACACAATTTGTACACAGTTCATGGAAGAATACATTAAATGTTATGTTTCATGGAGATTGCGCCGTCTGATTTATATTAACTTTTGATATAGGGAAACAGGCACAACTCAAATTTAAGCTTGTTCAGCTGTTACTTTTACAACTCTTTGGTTCATGTGAAAATTATGAAACAAAATCTTAAATTTCCAATATGACCAGTGTAGTATCTTGCCTGTCAGAAAGGCCTTGGAATGCACAAGGTAACTCTTTTCGTAAACAAAGGTCACAGATCAATTTGAGCCATCTCTCTATTTTGTCAATATCTTTGATTGTAGGTCAGTCATGAAGCCTAGTGTGATCCCTGACTGCATGACAGTCTGAATGGATTCTGACTGGAACGAATGAATGACAATCTCCATTACAAAAACTACTGCCCAATCAGGAAATCAGACTTTAATGATGGATTTAATATGAAATTGAATGCACACCTGGAAGTGCTTGAAATCCATGGCAAAACACATAGTCACTGTTTTCCACTCAAACGCAACCAACAAATCCAATCCTCCTCAAAACAAAACTTACATTGACTTCTCCAAGCTCCCTTAAGAGGCGTTTCAGAGTTGTCTCAAGATTTGGTGAACCTGGTACAGCACCAACAAAATGGTAGAAGACATGCCATCCTTGCTCCCCACCCCTGCCATGAGACAAGGCATGGATAAATATTTTAAGAAAGCTAAATTAGAGCAGTGATAGATTAAATAAAGCTTTGCATGGTGTAGAGGAAAGACTATACTTTGAAAATCTTCAGTCTTGAAAATGGAATGAAAATCTACTTTTCTCTATGAAATTGTAAAACTCCCCTTGTTTTCATGGAGTTCTCAACCAGCCAGAACCTAGGTGTTTCACAGTGATTTCACTGTGACTGCTGAAAACAGCCCAAGTCTATATCCTGTGTGTCTGTGTGTATAGTATGGAATGTATTCACCAGTTTTCAAGCTGTCCTTGGTATGAACACAGCTGAATAGATTACTGTTTGATGAGAGGAAGACATCCTTATAGAAAGGTAATTAGGTCAGCCTTTTGGTTTCACCTTGATTCAGGTCAGCACACTGTGGATAGACCAATGTTTACATTTGGAATAGAGCATGACAGTAATGGCTCATTACCCACATGAGACAATTACTGGAGTGGGGTAAGTGGGAAATGACATTCCAGTGAATGATTTAACAATTAAAGAGGTCTGGGCTTGGATGGAGAGCATTCCCTGAAATCAGGGTAACATTCACAGAGGCCAGTCAATTGTCTGGTGACTCTTTATTCAAGATGGTTTAAGAAGATTGCAATTTCCTTAGAGCATTGTGAAAGAGAAATAATTCCTTGAATTTTAGCCAAATCCTGCACTTCACTGAGATTTCACAGTGGCTTCAAGGCAAAGGTTTTCAGAAAAGGTACACGTTTTGAAGGTGTTATTTTAAATGTAAAGTCACTTTTTCACAAAGGTCTAGCATGTAAAAACGTAATAATGGAACAATTTGAAATAATTGCATTTAAAAAAACTATGCAGTATTCAAACTTTCTTGTGCAGTTTATAGGTTCCTGGTTTTAGCTGCATTTATATAGGTTGCAGTAGCTGTTAGTGAAAGGAATAAACAAAACCAGTTTACCCTGGTATTTCTTTGGTGAGTGCCTTTGCTACCGTCACATCAGCTACCCTGGCCATTATTGAGGATTTGCCAGTCCCAGGACCTCCTAAGAGTAGCAAGGGAACATCAACACCTATCCCGACTATGTGCTCTTTTATCTGTATGAGATTCACAAATAAAAATACTACTCAAATAAAGTTTTTATGTTATCCTGTGTGTTTATCGGTTTCAAGGGTTAAAAGCAAACAATATATTATTCATCCCCGATTCAATTATTTCAAAATCCTAGAGAAAGTCCTTTCTCGATGCATAAACTCAATGGTTTTATCAAAATGCATAAAGAAGCTAGTAACTTAAAGTCACTGCAGACTGAGAGGTGAGAACCTGTACAAAAAGGTATCAATTTGTTATGATTTAAAAAAGGTCACCTACCTCTTCCAGAATGTTGGTCCTACCCGAGACTGAGGCACTACGGTTCTTCATGAAGGACTGACAACAAAAAAAGGAGAACAGAATTATATGAATATGAAGTAATAAACAAATATAAAAGACAAATATTTAACAGAATGTGTTGTTGTGTGTTTCTACATGCTTGAATTATAAATATCAGAAATGAACTGAAAATTCTTCAAAGAAAATTGTACAGACAATTTATTTGAAATGTGATGACATCGAATGTTTTTGGATGATGACAAAAATTGCACTTGAAGGGTAAACACAGTGGCATTTTACAACATTTTAGAAGATTTTAAGCTTTTCCCCATGTTTTTATAAGGTCTTTTACTATCGGAAAATGAGTAAATCACAAAACTGAACTTGACCTTTGAGCCCTTCTTTAAGTTCAGACTTCGGTCATGTCCAAATTGTCGGCTGCAGTTACTGCATGGTCCCAATGTTACATCGAAGTATCGATGCCCAAAGAAACACACTGTTGCAGCCACAGCTGCCATTTTGGAAAGGGCCTTAATTGTTTTCAGGAAAATTCTTGCTCAAAAAAGTGTCAGGTTTTGACCTGCCAACAAACAGTATATAGCAACAGCCTGTAATTTTAAAATGTTTCCTTTCCGATCTTTTTGAGACTAAATCAGTAGCTTCAGAAGACCCATGTTTGTTCAGTCAAGATTAACCTACGAGTCTTTCCAGCAGTATGAAACTTGCCAAGCCTGGCCTTGGGCTCCATACATAATTTGGGGGTTGTGTGCATTTTGCATGGTGCTTTAACAACAAATGGAGCCTGAAGCTGGAGCCTGAAGCTGGAGCCTGAAGCTGGAACCTGAGCAAAGGTTTGAAAAAGACCCTTGGACTAATACTCTTTCTTCAAATGACCTAATAAGTAACACCCTTCCCTCCCTTGATAGATGATGTTCATTTCTAGCCCCACATTCATCAATCCATGTCTACACACAACCACTGCCAATTATACTATGTAACAACAAAAGCTTGTTGACATTTCCCTGGAAAGATTTCAACAAGACAGACTTTTATCAGACTGTTGGGTGTGCACCTGTTTCAAGGCAGAGCCTATTGTAGATCAGTCTTTTTATCAAATGAGATGACAAACCTCATGAGCTTCTTTGGCTTGTTGGTAAGGGTCCAGAATACCATCTTCAAGAGGATACTGCTCTGTGATCCTCCTCTGGAAGAATTCATACACCATCTTTCCTAAGGTCTTCTCCAACCCTTTGAATTCCACCTTTCCCTGGTCATTGACTCCGTCAAACTCACAGTTGAAGAAATTCACTTGGTCTTTCTGAATGATTAAAATAAAAAATATATAAAAACTTTCTTCAGTTGTGCAGATTGATTTTTTACATATTGTTTCTCTGCTGCCTAAAACTTTTCCCACAGTTCAAGTTTACATAAATGGGTTTCTTTTAATTCTCTACACTTTCTTTGTCTATCCCGCTGGGTAGCCTGCACCTCAACAAAATATAATATAAATATAAAAAAAATATTAATAAAAGCCTTACTTCTTTTGTTTTTTCACTCACTGGCTGTACTAGTGAACCAGACTTTTGAGTAGACTGCATGATTTCTCATTAGTCTTCAAGAATGTTCCACTTCAATCTCTAAATGTTTCCAATTTCTCTTTTTATAATTCAACAAACTTTTGAGTTGCTACGTGTTACATAGAGCTGGTGCAGAAAGATGCAAACGATTGGAACAAGAATCCGCTTGGTCAAACTCGCATTTGTCTTTAGTTGTTTCTTTCCTTTATTACTTTCTTTTTGGGGGGTAGAGGGGACATGATGGGAGAGGGATACAATGACAATGAGGAGGAAAAACAGCATTTAAATCTTAATCTGGATCTACAATAAACTAGATATCGATAAGTTCAAGAGATTTTACCTGAAATCGTTCCTTCAGCATCTGCTTCAACATCTGCAGCTTAGAAGGAGCAATGGGATTAACGTCTACAAAATCCTTGTGATGCTCTTTAGGAACATCTTGTAGAAAACTGGAATCTCGTATCATAAACAACGCTGGAAATCAATCCAAGATAAGATGTTTATTTACTTATTTATTTATTTATTTAACTTTTACACATTCGATCGCACAATTAGAACCAATAACAGGATGAATAAAGGAAACAAGAAATTTAAGTTTTAGATTTGGTAGGAAAACCTCAAATGGGAAAATCTCATGCAATCAGGTAGAGACTGAAAAACCTATTTACATGAACTGCTCCTTGTAGTGGTGGGATTCGAACTGGGGTCCAGCTTGATCCCAGCCTGGTGTTGTTGGAATAGTAGGGGAGTGATATGGTTTGGTTATTAGTTTATATCTCACATGCACAATAACTTCCTCTTCTGGAAGAGATTGCTCTCGAAAAAAAAACCCAGGTTGATTCTCGACATCAACAATTTGTCCTGGTCCAGGATGAAAATAACTTACGCTATTCCCTTATCACATATCCAGAGACTTAGTTGGGTTACGCAATAAACTTTTCAATAGTGAGGAAGTTTTCAAGACATGAATGTTCAAATTATATTGCATACTTTGCAAAACACTCAAACACAATCTGAGTAGGCTGCTCTCAAGTGTTGGTTTATTCTAAGAGCTGAAAACACTAAAGCTACACTAACTTTGAACTTAGATAAGGAACAGAACAATCGTTGGCAAAATGGGTATTGGTACGCCTATACTACCTTTGAATAAAAATGAGGTATAGTATTGCATTATTGACAACGCTGCTGTATATATGCGTACTCTCTTTGAAGCAAGATAAGGTCTAGCAATGGTAATGCAAACAAAGTTGATACTGGCATACTGATCGCTCTCTTAAACTAAGATGAGTTGGTACAGCAATGTCAATATTGGCATTGTTGACAACGCTGCTGAAAGCTCTTACTGGTAATGCTCACTATATTTGAACCAATTGAAAATAAACTAATTAAGAGGGTTATTGTTGACAAAACTGCATGCTTCTACCATGCCTACAAGCACAGCTTTCTTCAATAGATCACACAACAGTCTTACAGAACATTTATAATATTACACTCACAGTTGACATTGTCTTTACGGTAAGCACCGTGCATGATCTCCATTTCTGTGACAGACAACCCCTGAATCCAGCGGTAGTCGGTACGGATTGATGGTGGCACCTCCATCTGATTAGGAATCCAACCACAACGTTCACTGTCATAAAGAAAAAATATGTATTAGTTTAAAGATAAATTCTAACATTACAGTTTACAGATCTCCATGACCATATGTTTCGCTTTGTGTTTATTTAGGGTAAAGTAGCATTTTTTTTTCTTAAACAAAAAATTGTTTGCAAAATTCACTTGCGCTTGTACATGTCCAAGCTTTCCTCTCGTGTTCTGCCTGTGCGGTATTGCACCAATGCAGTAATTGCGTCAAATAAACATGCAAAAACATGCAATAACCTATTTAAATTTGATCTATCTAAAGATTAAGTGCATTTATTCATTCCAAACGAGAGTCCAAAAATGACCTGTTTGTAAAACTTGACTTCTGGAATATCAATGGAGACAAACTTGCGGACAAATGGCTCTTGAGTTGTGACAAAAGATGCAAACACTGTCAGAGGAGGAAAAGAGAAAGATAAGGGACTGAACAACTAAAAACAGAAGAATTAAAACAGAGGTTAGAAAAGTACAGTAAGGATCAACAAACAACTAATACATCAGAAATAGTGCAGTAGAGTTCACTCCAGTTTTGAGTCTTGTATTTTAAGAGAGGCTCTCTATCAAACTCAGTTTTGAGAGAATCAAATAAAATGACACTTTACACCAATTTAATTGGAAGATAGAATTTGTAATATTTGTTCCACTCTCACATTTAGTTTCCATGTGAAAATACAACAAATGCCAAACCATTGTTGTAAATATGATTTTGATATCATAAAAGAAGGATTTTTGGAGCATGATTGGCAGCAGATTGCATCACATCAATTTGTAATTTGTAGATCCCTCCCTACAAGATGCACAATAGTAACAGTCACATAAGTCAAACATAGCTCTGTAATACCTTTCCTAAAAACAATGAGCACTTTGAGATTCCTGTCACAAGTGATAAAGCCTAGATAATAGTAGAATTGCATATTTTTGTTATTGATTATTGCCTTATCCATTTTATATTTTAAACATATAAATGCTTAACATTTTCTGTGACAATCTCCTTGTCTATTAATTCTGTAATGGTTTGTTTTAGTAACTGGTAAGTAAACTGTTTCACTTAAAGACAATGAACAACTTTGGTAAATGTCAAAGACCAGTTGATGTTACCCAACGCATGCATAAAATAGCAAACCTCTGAAAGTTTAAGCTAAATTGGTCTTCGGAGTCAAGAGAAAGCGGTGAAAAACCCCATTTATATCCACTGTTTTCAAACATTGGATTCTATCAGCAGTGATAAAGACTAAAATTGTTTTACTCATTTCCTAAAAACTATTAGCATTTCAAGCAAAACATTTTCAAGGTAACTTTTCCACCATGACCATCTTTGTACCAAGTAAGTTGTGTGAAAATCTGTGAGTATTTTTATTTTCAATCTTACTAATGTTGTAACTACTATTTAACTTGAAGTAAAACATTTGCACAACTGTATGGGCCTTTAACTGCCATTTGATGAATAAATGAATGAGAGGATATTTATCACGTTTGTTTTCTATGAATTCCTAAACTACACCATCAGAAAAAACCTATTCATAAAAAAAAGCAAAACAACATTTGATTGTAATGTGTAAGTAGACACTGTCGTACCTTGTTAGATTCAGGAAGAATGGCATAACGTTATCTTGATAACATCTGTCAATTTCACCCAGACATGTCCGTAGTGTTTCTTCTGTTGTAGTGTCCTTTGGAATTCCCTACAAAAACATAATGAAAGAAAACAACCATTTTATACCAATGTCTCCTGACTAACTACAAATTTAGAGAGGAACCCACACAACAGAATTGGTAACGGATAAATTTTCAAAAGCCGGGTTGAACCGGTTTGAAACAGTTTGAACCAAAACATCTTCAAAGAAAGTGCTGTGAGAGCATAAGCCTTATATCTCATTGAGGTTTGTTGTCTGTTGCCATGGCTACTCACCCATCTGAGGTCACAGTCTACAAGATGAAGCCGTCTCTTCTCACACCACACACGCAGATCGGGAAATACCTTTCGGTAAAGATACAAGAAACAAACAATTTTAAATATTTTGGGCGACGTAGAACGTGTCACATAACCAACCAATATACGTCAATTCTGGCAAATATCATTTTGGCAAATTAGAAGTTGGTGTAAACTGACAATCAATTTAATATCAAGGGAAAGCTCATTTTAACGATAGATCTTATGCACTAATTTTATCACACCACCATCTTAGCGGTAACATGATGATGTAACAATGGAAATGC
>JAUELU010000053.1:11867145-11893229 GCA_032357145.1 Evasterias troschelii | reverse complement strand
GTTGGTCTCCTACTGGACAAAGGTTTTTCTACACCTGTCACACTACTGAAGCAAAGGCTTTTCTACACATATTACACCCACCCGATGGAATACCAGTTCTTATACTGTATTCTTCTGCCGCTTCCCAGGCTGTATTGTACACTGGGGTGTGATCCCTGGCTTTACGATAGTTACAGGTTGAATGGCTTCTGACTCGCACCCCCAAACAAAGATATTGACAAAACAGGGAGACCACCAACATTAGGGCTATATAGCTCATTTGGTAGAGCACTGGCATGTTCAAATCTGGAGGTCACAGGTTCAAGTCCCGCTCTCTTAAATTTTTCTCTGTTCAACCCAAAGATCATTTTATTTGCTTTACTTTGTTTTTAGACTTCTTTGTGTAATATTTGTGCACTGCCACATTTCGTACTTTTTTTTTAATGTAAATAAATGTAAATTAGTTACAACTTTCTTCTTATTTTTTACTCCATAAAGACAAGAGCTCTTCACCACTGGGCGATGCTCTCGATTGGGCTCCTCAACCGCCACTTCAGGCAGCTGGAGAAGCAAGCCTTGTCCAGGGCAAAGGAGAGGTTACAGCAGAGGCAGGACTTCCTGGACCAGCAGTTGGCTCGGCACAGAGTCCTTCTGAAACAAGCAAGCGGCATAGGCCTGGCCAACATGAAGAAAACTTCTAACCCATATCTGGAGGTGGGTTTGAAAATAATTTAAGTTTTTCATAATAAGATTTCTACTTTGTAACTGTAAGATTACACAGGCATGCAGTGCTTCATCACACCGGTTTGGCATCCTAAAGAGAAAATTTTGTTGATAGGTATGCAGATCCATCTGTGAATTATGAGACCCATTTATATAGCACTTTATTAGGGTTTAAAAAGTGCTGTGCGCTATCTGCAGTCAACCACCATGCCAGAAACCTTGTAGCCAAACAACGTCTCTTAATGTTTATTGCACTGTGTTGTTTCATGTGCATTACATGGAACATGGGACCTACAACTTTAATGTCCCATCCACTGGACGAAGCAATTTTGGTAAATGCCTTTTCTCAAGGACGTTTCGTGACCGAGATTCCCGGGAACAGAACCCACACTCTGACAACTACAGAAGTTGAGTCTGAGCGCTAGACTGCTGGGCTACGACATTCTACAAGTTTAATATAAAGATTTGTCTTTTGTCTGTTTCAACGCAACTTTAACCAATGATATGGCATCTCAAATTCTATTTGTAGACTCATCTAATTCAATGTGGTCACTTTCATTTTCAATCCACTGTGACCTTCCATCAATAATTATTCAATCCAAATTGACCTTACACTGATAAAATATGAGAAGATCATCAGACATTGTCATAATTATCTCGTACGGAAGGCAGGTGATGGGATTGTGCCTTTCATGATACGAACATGGAAATTGAGACACAGTCAGAGCATGTCATAAGAAAGATATTTGGCTAAAGACTAGATGCAAGTCTTGGGTGTATCAAAACCGAACAAAATACAACTCAAACAAAGACTACACTTTTCTATGAAATCACAAAATCTTCTTTAAAAAATTACATTGATACTAAATTGTTATTAATGAAAAATGTTTTACCAACAATCCAATGCAGAAGCCTCACAGTGCGTGGAATGCCAGACCCAAATCTTCCAAACCAAGTCACCTCCACCAGACGGAGTTTGACTATCCTAAAGACTTCCGTCCATCCAGGCCTGATCCTATCATGGCAACCAACATGGTGGAACACCTTGCTAATGCAGCTACGGCAGACAGAGAAGTAAGTGTGTCGAGGTCACTTTGAATCATTTCATTAGCAGTTGGTACCACAAAACACCATGCACACTCTGCTATCTTTATAACGAGCAGTGTTGTAGAGGTTCTGCTTATAAAGAGCACACTCTGAAGTCACAAATCTCATTTCGGCTAAATGTTCCTTTGTTTTGCTGTCTTTTTATAACAACATTCCTATTATAAATGCATACGTATGTTCCTGTTATAAATGCATATTACCTATATTCCTGTTATAAATGCATATATACCTTTATTCCTGTTATAAATGCATACACCTATACTCCTGTTCCTACATTCCTATTATAAATGCATATACCTATATTTCTGTTATAAATGCATATATCCTAATACCTATACTCCTGTTATAAATGCATAAACCTATATTCCTATTATAAATGCATAAACCTATTCCTATTATAAATGCATATACCTATATTTCTGTTATAAATGCATATATCCTAATACCTATACTCCTGTTATAAATGCATAAACCTATATTCCTATTATAAATGCATAAACCTATTCCTATTATAAATGCATATACATATATTTCTTCTATAAATGCATATATCCTAATACCTATACTCCTGTTATAAATGCATAAACCTATATTCCTATAAATGCATAAATCTATTCCTATTATAAATGCTTATACCTATATTCCTGTTATAAATGCATTTACCCTTTTTCCTGTTATAAATGCATATACCTATATTCCTGTTATAAATGCATATACATATATTCCTGTTATAAATGCATAAACCTGTTCTGATTTACAAGGGACTTTTAAAGACTCACTTATTTGAATCTACTTTTTGTAACAAATTTCTGCTTAAATTGCATTGTTTTGTGTTTTGTGTTGCGCATAGAGGCTCTTGCATTATGCGCTACATAAATAATGTTCTTATGATGAAGTCGACTGTACTTCTTTTTTCTCTTTTATCTTACCCTTCAGTTATCTACTCTTCACTCAAAACCCACCTTTTTTTATTTGTGAAAGAGATTGCCATTAAAATTCAATTGTCTTTGTTTCCACAGTATGCTAGTGCAGCAAGAGACCGGTTTTCTCAGGTTGGTACTAATTTCTTCATTGCTGACTTGAATGACAAAACATTGCTGGAAAATTTGTCTTTTTTGTCTTTTTTGTCTTTCCTTTTTGTTAAAGGTAGGGTCATAGATTGATATACTAAAAAAAATCAGAACAAATTTAATTTGCATAAAAACTTATTGATGAGAGGCACTGCAGCTGTTGATGGTATTAATACTTCTGAGAAAGTCCCTTAGAATAAAATTAATATGTTTCGGATACGGTTTTTCACCCAGGAATATTTCAATCTGAAAAACGACTGAAGTCTGAGTTGTTTTCCAGATTTCTGTCATTTGCAAATGCTGCGGCCAGTTGGTACTTGCTGTACATTCGCTAAACGTAGATGGCTGAGACGTTCTTGTGAAAATACCATGAAATTTTTTGCTGTTTTCTCAGCAAGTAGACACTGAATAAGCTGAAACTTTCACATGTGACTTATATTGTATTTTTAAAAATTATAATTATAATTTTGTTTGCCTAGAAATCAGCATTATGTTGATAAAAACCAATCTATGACCCTACCTTTACATGGGAGATGGAAGTTAGGTTGTGTGGTTCCTGTGTTTCAATTATTGAATTTATTGACGTCTGTTGTATGTAACATTGTTGTGTAGGGCCTATTATACATTTTTTATGGATATATAGTTGTAACTAATGAATAGTTACGTAATCTTTATTGCACATGTATATTGTGCCTGTGGACATTCTTTGAATTGAGCAGGCTTGATGCTAATATGATTAATATTGCTGAAATTATTAGAGGTTTGCAATTTTGTTTATTTTAATCATTTTTGTTCAATATCTTTCTCCAGCCTGATCTTTTTAATGCAAGTTACGTTGTGGCTGACCGAGGCAAGCCCAAACGTCCCAGCAGTGGAAACCAAAATTTCACAGGCAACCAAAGAACAAGGCCAAAAAGTGCCGGTAAGATGTAATTCACTTTTTAAAAAATTGTGTTTATATGATTTTTGTTTACACTTCCTTTTAATCTATTCTAAATAACTTAGCCCTTCATCAGGTTTTGTACTTTTTGTCGCAAGGGCAGGCAATTTTTTTCTTGGTAAAGGGCACCTCTATTAGGGAATTTGTTTACATTGTACTGGAACATTTCAAGAGGGCACCAGGGGCAATGACTAGGATGGCAATTACCTCTGTTGCCTTTTTTTCAAAGCCTCAGGCCTGCCCTTCAGCATGTTCAGCACTCTCTTAGTCCCGTAAAAAAAAATAATAATAATACAAAATATAAAATAAATAACTTCACAGATAAAATTATTGGGATATTAAATCATGATAATTCTGATGTTAATAATTTCCCAAACAATATTTTACATCTTTTGTTAAATATTTGTTCTGATTGAATCCATGATGTGACACATGGGATATCTTTAGAGGCATGTCCCGCATTTTTCCCCCACTGCTAGAGCCCACTTTCATAGAGCTGCTTAAGAACACAAAGTAGCTAATTACAACAAAAGTATGGTTGTGACTGGTATCCTGCTTAATTTTTTGCTGAATAGCAGAAACTTTTTAAGCAATTTTTTCAGCTAAAGCAGTTCTGTAAAATTGGGCACAGGGCCCAATTTCGTAGAGCAGCTAAGCACGAAAATATGCTAGGCTTGAAATTTCTTCCTTGATAAAAACAGGATTACCAACCAAGTTTCCATTTGTTGCATATTGCTTGTTAATGGTATTCAGCTGTTGTTTGCTTATCCTGAAAATCACGTGGAAATTTGGCTGTTAATCCTGTTTATATCAAGGCAAAAATTTCATGCTAAGCAAATTTTTTGTGCTTAGCAGCTCTATGAAATTGGGCCCAGGTGATACTTTCGACTTAAAATACTTCATATTAATAAACAATGTATCAGAGGATATCAGAGATATGGCAGGGGCAGCAGGTTTGTATTTTTCTTGTGTGTGTTTTATTGGTTAATCTGGTAGCATGGTCATGTTAACTTGTCATAGTGCTTCTGACAAATAACGATGATAAAATAATGTTTATTTATCTCATTTCAGGTATATTGATTATTTTAATGCTTTTATTTTATTAATTGGGAATACCTTGTTGTTTTTATCTACTGCTTTTTGTTGTGCTTTCTCTTCAGTCCTTGACATTGAATCACATTGTACCAACAGGTTATCAGTTTGTTCTGTTTTTTTCATGTTTGTGTAATACTGCTGGTCCATCTGGTAGTGGTCTTTTCTGCTTGTTGTGCTGCTCACTGAATATAATTGAATATTGATGATAAAATAATGTTTGTTTATCTCATTTCAGGTACATTGACTGTTATATTGTTTTTATTTGATTAATTCGGAATATCTTGCTGAATATTTACTGTTTTTCTTTTGCATTTTCTTGACTAATCGCCATTGAATCTCATTGAATCAACAACTTATCAGTGTCGCTGTTACTTCTTTTATCAACATTATATTATGTTGAGAACTGTTTCTGTTTGGTTTATGTGTTTGTTTATCTTTTGTCATGTTTGTTAATAGTGCTGGTCTATCTTATACTAGCATGGTCTTTTGTGCTTGTTCTTGTGCCTCTGACTAAATATAAGTACTGATGGTGAAATAACTTGTGTTTATCTCATTTAAGGTTTTTCGAGATATATTGTGATTTGTTGTTGTTTGATTAACTTGGAATATCTCGCTGTTTTACGTACTTTTTTCTTGTGCATTTGTTGACATTGAATCGAATTGAACCACATTTAATCACATTTAACCCCACTGAAACCTATTAAATCAACATTGAATTAGTTTCTCTGTTTCTTCTGTTACACAATAATTCATTATTTGGGAATAGTTTTTACTTGGTCTGTGCGTTTATATTTTCTGCTGGTCCCTCTAGTGGCATGGTCATGTCTTCTTTGTTTTTTGCTTCTGACCAAATATAGGATGGATGATGATGAAATAAATTGTTATTCTCTCATTTCAGGTATATTGATTATTATGTTGTTGTTTTTATTTCATTAATTGGGAACTTCTTATTGTTTTATCCTCTATTTTTCTTGTGTGTTCATTTCTTGAGTCCTCGACATTGAATCACATTGAATCAACATTTAATTAATGTATCTGCTTCTGGGGGCATATGCATTTAGCAGCTCAAATTTCTGTTGAAAACCCATCTATTCCAGTAGTTAACAGCTGTTTCTTTAGCTTTCTTGTGTTTGTACTTTATTTTGTAATTCTGTAGTTTGTATTGATTTGAAGGGGACAATTGTGACTAGAGCGAGTCTTGAACCTGTGACTCTGAATTATTAACAGGCTTGTGCTCTACCAACTTAGATACCTAGTGCTACATGTATGATGGTGATCTCCCTATTTTGTCAATATCTTTGCTCGGGGAGTCAGTCACAAGTGGTTTATTACTTTGTGTTATTTGTCTATGTACACGCAAAGCACTTTGAGACCCCGTGTTGAGTCGCAAGATGAAATATATTTGTTATTATTATTACTACTATTAATATTAATATTTACTAGTATTATTGAACTTTAAATTGACCACCACTTACTTAACTCATTGTGTTTTGGATGGTTTTATAAGGATTTTTTTTAAATTAGTAATTTAAAAATAACAAAAACATCTGAATAGATGATGGGTTAAATGTACCGGTCTTTTTCTTTATACAGTAATAACGACAACGAAAGGGGAACGTCCTCTGAAATACGAGACCACCAGACCGGTGTCAGGAAAGCCCTCCAGTGCGGCCAAACCCCGCGCCAAATCAGCTACAGCCACATCCAACCGCATCTTTGAAATGACTGAAGGACAGGAATCGTCAAATGCCAAGCAATTACAAGCAAAATTCAACGCGCTGGATCAGGAGTTCTCATTGTTTGACCGAGAGGAGGCGGAGCGGGATGGCCCCTTGGTGGAGAGGATGAACGGGGGACACACCCACTACAAGGACAACGTAACCGATGGATTGAGAAAGATTGAACTCATGGAGGACGACTTTAGAAAGACGACCAAGATGTTGCAGCAGAAACTTGGTATCACTGGGGGCGGGGTTGTATGAAGTGGTGGAAAGCTCTGGTGTTTACCCATTACAGTTGGAAGTGTGTAATAGCTTATAGAAAGAGTTGGTATTGTTAAATGTCCGTCTTCAAGATCTATCATCTGTAAATCATGGTTATGTTGGTTATCACAAAAGCGTGGTTACAGCTGAAAAAATTCAGAGCTTCATCGTCCTATGTACAACGAGGCCAAGTTGGTAATTGGAAGCAAACGTGCTGTTTTGCCGTATTCCACAAGCGCATCAAATTTGCTTAAAGATAAATTCGTCATTACATGTACATTTAGGACAGGGCAATATGCAGGGCTTGAAATGGACCGTGCAGTATGGTTTAAAATCACACTCGTTGCCATGGATTGACCAATCAGATTCAAGGTTTCAAGTTTGCTCAAAGACAAAACCAGGTCTTTTGGCTTGAAATCTTAATAGCATAATAAGCATGCAACCAGAGTGCATGTAACTGACAGCTTCTTGTTATTGGAAGACCCATATCATTTCCCATCAACTACATGTACACAATTAGGCCTAGTGTTTATCACCCACTTATTAGGAATTGCTCTGCCAGACCCTATAGACCTTTCTGTTGTTGATAAACAAACCACGCTGGTGGGTATGGACGGCCGAATGTTATGCAAAACATTTGTTGTGTTAACAGATGTTGTGACCAAATTCAAATTTGTTGCAAACTTTCAATTCGAAAAAATACATTCCATGATTTTTGTTTTGTTTCCCTAACAAGTTTAACACAATATTTGCATATTTGTATAACATTGACACAAACTCTGGCCGTCTATTTTGCCTTTGTATTTTTGGCTTCCCGTAGTTTTTCCACCCAGGTTGGAAAAAAACTCGGGTTGTGACGTTTTGCAATAGAAAGGTAAATGGTTGGGTCAGTTGTACGTTGTGAATTTTCCATGATGTGACAAAAAGGGAGACAAATTTTGCCGAGCTGTTTTGAGGTAGTAAGACCTTTAGTGTTAAATATTTAATCAATGTTTTTTTTAAATCCGTCCAATTTTCTTTTCCCCACTTCACTGAAGAATTCATTGTATACATTTTTGTTATGAAATCCTTGTATTCATATTGTTTATAGTAAATTTATTTTTAAGGTGATGCATTTCATATGTCTTTGTAATTTACACTGTTATAAGTATAATAACATAACAGTACCTCACGTTGTTTTGTGTATAATATTAATAGAGGCATGCCAAACTTGAGTATGACATTTTAAAATGAATAACAAAATAGGAAGGAAAACATTATAATACTGTTGTTGTATAGGTGCACACGACAATCATTGTTTTTTATCAGTGACAGAACAATCAGAATAAAGTTGATTCTGTTGAAGTTCTTAAAAACCTCCATAGAATATGAATAAACACCTCTCCATTGTCTACAAATGTTCTCCTTTTCATAACTGTTTGTCTTCTTACGAGAGACTGGTGAAACAGCCTCATTAAGTGGTCTGCCGCAGGAAGGGAGACAAACTGACCCAATCGCGCAGGTTACTGCGTTTGTTGTTGACGAATTATGCATTTGCAACTTAATGAATATGCAATACTGCATGTCTAATTAGTTAAAATTGTTCTTGAGTGTTTCGATTTATATGAATATTTTAGAAGCATTTTTACGAATATTAATGTAGGAACAAACGGAGTGTTGCGTTAATTTGTTTTGGCACGATGCAGAGACGGTCACGCTTGACGGAAAACCGCCTCGCATGAGTTTTTTTTTTCACCGCCTGGCTGGCCGCGCAAGTTTATTAAGCGAGAAGGGCTCGCATCTCGATTCAGTTGTTTTCCAGCAGTCGTAATGACAGCCTCGTCATCAGGGATGCCCGCCTCGACCATCTTCATCCTGCCTCTCTTATGGGCAGCAGCAGCCGCATCCTCGGGACTCCTCGAGTCGGTGTGTCACCAGGGGACTCGTGGGTCTACCGTCCATGAGTACTCCCTTCAGCCACTCAATGCAGATGAGCCAGAGGTACCCCTCTCCCGCTACGCCGGTAAGGTGCTTCTATTCATCAACGTAGCGACCTACTGAGGGTACACCGTGCCCCAGTACCCGCAACTGAATGCACTTACACGTAAATATGGGGAACAATTGGAGATCATAGCCACACCATGTAACCAGTTTGGTCTTGAGGAGCCGGGGAGCAACATGGAGATCCTGAACGGGGTGAAGTTCGTCCGGCCCGGCGGAGGTTTCGTACCGTCGTTTCCCGTGTTTGCCAAGATTGACGTGAACGGGGCCTCGGAGCATCCCCTGTACACACACTTAAAGGTATGTTAATCTTATCAATTGAAGCTGTATCAAAATGATGCGTTTGCTGTGGGATTGACACTATGCCATCATTTTTTATTTCTCTCTCTCAATCATATGCCCTCCCCCGAAAACATCAGGTTTCCTACTAACTACACTTAATACTTTGAAATTTATCTCTACTCTTGGCTTGAGCTCATTAGCCATTTTGAGGTATGGTGGGCACCATTAAAATGGCATTGGTTTGGGTATATATCTTTTTGTATTCACCAAAACCAAACAGTGCACAAACTATCAATTAATACCACATAATATCTCAAAACAGCTATTAATGATAATGTTTTCGCATGATCGACGACACAAAAGTCATGGATTCCGAAAGAAAATAATTTGCTTTCAGCCTTGATTTACAATTTAATAAATGATCAAACTAACTGTGACAAATACGTCTAGTTGATGGTCACGATGTAAAGAGAAAACGACAAAAGGCAGGTTTCTTATAATGCTTGAATAGACAGATATGCCTATATATATAATGCCCTATATTATGCGTAGGCGTCCGTACATTGTTTTCTGTTACTGCAATCGAAACACTTCGGTGTTTGTTCGTGTTTTGTTTGAGGGGTGAGGTATATTCAATTGTGCAAAGACAGACATTTTTATTTGGTGTATTGATGCTAGGTATGATAATAATCAAATGTTATATTAAAGGTACTATGCAGAATTGGTAGAGCTGACAAAAACTGAACAGTAGCAGACATCAGAAATAGGAAACCTGTGAAATTTTAGGATTTATCCATTGTGTGAATCTCAGGAGAAAATAGTGAAAAACCTTGCATATAATATTCAGCACGTTTAAACACATTGTCATTAGTTTTGGTTGTAACGACCGAAGTCAGCTGTTGCCTTTTTAGGTTATCACCTTCAGCTTTCTCGAATAAGACGTCATTTCAGAGAGAAATTAATATTTCGCAGAAAAATAGGGTTCTAGTACGAACTTCATAATTATAGGCTTTATTTTGTCAGACTAAAAATTAAACGATGATGTTTTGTGTTACCAATTCTGTAATACCTTTTAACTCACATTTGTTTGGGACAACATTATTATCAAAAAAAATGAATTACCCTTTAAGGCCTGCAAAAGGACACCGTAAAGATCGAGCTAATAATGTCTGATGACGTTCACGGCTGAAAGCTTCAGCACAGCGCAGGCAATTAGTTTTTAATGAAAAGATGTGTGAGAGATACGCAAGCTGGGCCAACCAATGACAAGAAATCAGTCGAGATAAACGGTTTCACATCGATCCACTAAATTAAAGGGACACGTTGCCTTGGATCGGGCGAGTTGGTCTATAAAAAGCGTTTGTAACCGTTTGTTATAAAATGCATATGGTTAGAAAGATGTTTTAAAAGTAGTACAATGATCGACACAAATATGCCTCGAAATTGTGTGGTTTTCCTTTTACTTTGCGAACTAACACGGTCCGCCATTTTGCGGAGTCAAACATTTGACTCCACAAAATGGCCGACTGTGTTAGTTCACGATTTAAAAGAAAACCCACGCAATTTCGAGGCGTATTTGTGTGGATCATTGTACTACTTTAAAAACATCTTTCTAAATTATAACAAACGGTTACAAACGCTTTTTATAGACCAACTCGCCCAATCCAAGGCAACATGTCCCTTTAACCCAGGCAGCTCATATAAACGCTGATTGTAGTCTGTACATTTTCAGTTATTATGTATATAGAATAGAAGGTTATGTTATTCTAATTTACTTGCTAACGGCATGGCCGGAGATGGACCAGGAACAGTGTCGATTCTGACGCGGGAGCTTTCGGAGAGTACCATGCCTGATACGTGGCACACCAACAGCAATAATTCCAATCATGTTACCGTTCTTTTACATTCTCTTCTTCTCTTGTACAGACCCCCCACCCCCTCCCCCCGAGCCTCCAAAAAAAATCTTTAAAAAATCCTGGAAAATTCACAATGGGGGGGGGGGGGGGACACCACACATTACCTCTTGAATTGTCAATCATGTCATTTGGTTAAAAGTTGGCACGCTCTAGATTCGGTGTTAGATTTACCTTGACATGTAGTGACAACTTTGTTGATTTAGCCTCATTCCAATGCACCAATCAACCGGCATGCAGACATCAGATGTTTTGAGATAATATGAAATTGTTTAGTCAGTTAATAGACACACGTAATAAGTTTGTTATTTATAGTTAAATATTGTATTGTGGGGTGCAATGACGTTTTAGTGGAACATTTTAATACACGCGAACAACCCAAGCAGTGAGTCAAAATTGTACAAAGAACAGAATAATTTTTAAAAACTAAATTTTTTTTATTTTTTACTTTTTTGTGGTTATATATAGCAACTTTTCTTGAAATTGTTTCCAAAATGTTATTAAAAACTATGCTGGGTTTTTTCAATCAAATATTACCGGAGGAACAAAGTAAGAATCTTGTGCACTTTGAATTTTTTTTTTAGCAGTCTTTAAGTTTGAACCAATTTGTTAGCAAAACAATTTGCCAATTAATGTAAACTTGGTTATTGGGCAAGTTGACAAACAAAGAGTCTATTTGTTGTTTGAGTGGTAATAAGTAAGGGGTATTTTTGTATCCCATGTTCCTCAAACCCAGCCGAAAAGTGGAAGGATATATTTATTTATAATTTTCTTCTCAAACAAAGCGAAACAGAGGAAGATTTTGTAATCCCTTGAACCTCAAACATTATATAATGTTCGTTATATTGCTAACTGGAATGTATCAATTCCATTTTTTGTTATTTTTTTATTATTGTTAGTTTAATTGGTCAATTGGTATTTAATATCCCAAATTCCAAATTCATTACTGTTCATCTCCACAGAGCTCCTGTCCACCAGTCAAACTCGAGATCGGCGACTCGTCCAATCTCTACTGGTCAGTTATCAAAGTCGGTGACATCACTTGGAACTTTGAGAAGTTTCTAGTCGACGCCGAGGGCATCCCGTACAAACGTTTCGACCCCACCGTCAATCCAGAAAGCCTGGTGCCGGCAATTGAGGCTCTGATAACCAGGGAAGATGAAAGGAACCAGATTCGCAAGAAGGTTTTGGAGTACATTAACCCGGACAAATACTAGATTTTTAGAATCCCTCGACCCAAGCCCAAACTGCTGGTTTATATATAAATTATGGGGTAAAATATAGCAAATATGTTTATTTAATTTTTACTGAAATTAATCCAAGATTTCTACTTCGACTTGCCGAGCACAGCCGATGACGAGCCGGGCGTCAACCGTCATTTCTCGGCGGCCGATCGGTTTCCGAAGCTCACACGATGACAGTGCCCTCGTGCATTCGGGCGTTCGATTCGGGTGACTGTGCAGAGGCACGATTCGACTACGAAGTAAAGTGGAATTCTTGCGAAGTTAATTTTACAGTTTAGTGTAATTATTATTACCAGCGATGTTTTTTTTTTTTTGTTCATCATTCACGGGTGAACGAATATAAGAATTATGATACAGTATTGATAGAGATGACGAACTAGAAGTATGATCAACTATATACATGAAATAACAAATCTGTAAAAACTTGGGCTTAATCCGTTGTGTGAGTCAGGAAAAAAACCACAGGATGTAAACACATTTCCTTTCACTTGGTTGTAACCACTGAAATCAGCAGTTGCATTGCTTTTAGGTTTTCAGATACAGTTGTCTCGAATATGACTTCTCTGTAGAGGGAAATATTTAACATTACCCCCAAAATTAGGATGAACTTCCTTATCACTAAGCTTTCAAACTAAAATTAAACGTTGGTGTTTATTATCCTTACCAATCCTGTAGAATACTTTCAACAGACTCTCTCAGTTAAAACTTAGACTTAAAGTCTTGCAGTTATAATCAAAATGTGAAAAGTACAACAGTCAGTTCACTACTTCATACGTGAAAGGAGGAATAATAATATTTCAGCATCAATACACCAAACTGGAACATCTTGACCAAATAACAACTGTATAACATATTCTTTTGGGGATAATTTCCTTCAAATGCATCTCATTTCCAAATTCAGACATAATGACACAGTCAGTTTAGATTATTTATAGGGTAAATTATGGTGGTGTTTACTTTGAAATTTTACTGTTAATAAAACAGCTGAAGGTTTCAACGCAAATATAGTGGTTTAAAGTAATTTATGCTGTTCGAGACAGTGTTAAATTTCACTATTGGTTTTTAGATAAATTATGGGGTAAATATAGCAAATATGTTTATTTAACTTTTACTGTCAATAAAACAGCTGGACATTTCAACGCAATACAAAGTGCAGTATAAAGTAATTTATGCTTTTCGAGTGTGTTTTTCAGAGGGTGTTAGGCGAGGTGGACGAGCCAGGTGTCCGTTTTCAGATCTATGGTTGACTTACTCCCCTACCCGCATGTCTCTCAAACTAAATGATATGGTCAAATCCTTCCCAGGTTTCTTTACTTAAACCCAGGGACCACTGTGAACCGAACACACGAATCATGTATGTATTGTTGACTTATAGTAACTGAATTATTATGTCAAACCCACAGTCTCTTAAATTAAAGGGTATACAATTGTTCAAGTCCTCCTATATTTCTTACGTAGACCCAAGGGGCCACAGTAAAACCAGCTCGTGCATGTTTTTTTTTAAAGCAAAAACACGCTCTCTTTTTCACATCTGCAGTGTTTTTCTTGGCCTTTTTTCCTCTTTGACATTTCTAGGCTTTACAGATTATAATTGCATGGACCAGTCTACAGCTATAATTGATATATGGACCAGTCTACAGTTGCATGCTATCGAATAAATTAGGCCGTTTATAGGTCCAGTGGGTGCTGATGACTGTCGATGCCGCGTGCACTCATTATAATAATAGTTATTGCAGGGCACGGTGGCTATAATGTTACCTACACAATCTCGTTGCTGAATGCACTCATACATGTAACAGGTAGCTTAGAGAGGTCATAAGTAGCTTAGAGAAGCCAGCGTTAAGGTCATCAGAAATTGGTAATTTTATTTTTCACTGGGATGTAAAAAGCATGCTTGTCTCGTTTATTGACAAATCAGCTCATTTTCTGTGAAATTAATGCATGTGTTTTTTTATGAGATTGCGTTCTCAACCGGAACACATAGTTTAAAAAGCAAAACCCTTGACGTGTCACTAAATGTGAACAGTTTTTAGGGCCCTAAACATTTATATGAACCTGTATAATACTTGACAAGCTCAACAGTTATCTCATATTTTGACACCATTGTCAGTTAAAAAAATATCAACACAGCGGATTCTCCATGTTGAGGACGGGAACTCGATTGCCTTGTAAACTGTACATTGAGCTACGTATTAGCATAAAGAATCGGGGAACAAACATACAGTGCAACCATGGTCTTTGATGTTAACACATGATCTTTGATATGTGGACGAAGTATTGGTTGAAGCGCCCCACCCAACGAAAAGCATTTCGAAACAATTATTTTTGACATCTTTCTGCAGGTCCCAAAAGTTAATAGATGGTTTGGTTAAAAATATGTGTTAGTTTAAAGTATAAGCCTCTTAAAAACAAAGAAACATGAAACTTTCAAATAAATCGAAATACATTATAAATACATAATTTGGTATATTTGAAAACTTGATAATGCTGTATATCATTTATACTGCTAAAAATAGAAGTTTTCCCAACCGATTTCCGCAAGTTCCTCTAGTTAATTCAAAACAGGATTTCCTTTTTATATAGCTATACCGTACTATTACATTCAACTTTGTTTTCTTGTACATATTATTTCGTTCTTGTCATTTGGGTTCATTTCAGTCATTCTATCTTATCCTTGACATTCAAGACCACATTTTTACCACTCTTCATTTCCGTTGGCTTTTGTGAAATTGAATTATCTTTTGCGACCTAATTTTTGTGAACGGTCTTATTTGACCGGTTGCTTTTGAAATTAAACCAATCTTCTTGACTGTTCAATGCTTGTGCAACAGAGCATTTATTATATTTACAAACAAATTTGAAGGAGACGAGTGTTAAATTGAATGAATCTATGTTGAAATTGGCCGGGAAAACCTATAAAACTCCCTTTTTTTTAACACACACATTTGAAAGTAGAAATTAATTCACTTACATGTTATACTTTTTAGTTTATCCCCAAAATTGTATAATAATAGTAATAAAAATAGTCTAATTTACACGTTAAAATGATATAAAAGCATACTTAACTGGCCAATCGTAAACATTTTGAACATTTTAAATTCAGCCTCTTTTGATCGAGGCCCAAATGTGATTGATAGCAAAATGATTCAAAGCAGTTGTCAGGCTACGCTATAAAACTAAGTCTGAAATGGTGTCGAATAAAATAATGTTGAAAATAATTAATAACAATAAAATTGAATAACTAGCACAATCAATTAAACAAAACAATAACAAACAGACATAAGCTGACCATTGAATTTATGTTCAACAACCAATCAAAAGCCAGATGATTGCGACTGCTTATAAAATATATTAAAGTAAAGCATTATTATTCCTCTGATTATTTTTACATATGTGGTAAGTTGCACATAAAATATGCGGTAAAAAACACACTTTGTTAAGAAGTTGAGGCTGGCTTTTGATTTGTGACAATTATAACATTTTAGTTATACCGTAAATCCCCTAATCAATAACACATTTCCACAACACAGTCACGACCAAATGGTGCTCAAACAATATGTACATCACAATTATATATGCTCAAGGTGAAATAAGCTACAAACTAAATTATTTATTTTAATGGCAAAGTAAAGAGCTGTGCCTGTGTCTGACAAAATAAAGCCGTGGTTGAATGAAACAAGAAGACGAAATCAAAGCTACTTTTCATAAATTGCCCTGCCAAAACACTTGCAACCTCAAAAACGGTACTATTGGCCCATTTCGAAACAAGCAGCGCACTTTATACACACGCGTATACTGTTCGCCATTTTGGGAGTCAAAATGTATGCAAACAACCTCGTTCTATGCATGGGGTGATCCATTGTCGCTGATCTAATTATGCAGAGCAAAGATCAAATGAAATTTATGGGAGCCAATCCTGCTTTGTTTTTTCAGCACATCCCTTCCATGGGTTAGTGACGAGAGGTATCAACAGCTCACTGCCCATGGTAACGTAGCAAGGCTGGGTATCTTTCTTTTTTTTAAAGTCATGTGTGTACATTTTTGGCCCCCAAAGTGGTTGACAGAATAGAGAGTAGGAGTGTGTTTTAAAGTCGTGCAGTGGGTCAATGATGAACAAAACTTCCAACGCATTGGAAGTTGCGTCCTTTTAATAAGGAACATAGAATATAACGTGAAATAAATCAAACAAATTAATTGCGTAGACCTACGTCAATTTGTGCATTGGCCATGCTGATGGCCATGCTGAGGTTTGAGATTTGAGAAAGTCCCGTGGGCTCAATTCCACAAAGACCTAAAGATAATTGATGTTACCTTTAAATCAATCTTAAATGTTAAGCAAAATGTGATTGTCACAGCACAAATCACTACGGTAATACTGACAACTCACCCCTCATCTTAAGATGAATCTCAGTGCTATGTGAAATTGAGCTCCCTAGGCTGCTCATAGAATGACATCTTACTAATTATCACATGATAATAACGGCGCCTTTTGTGACTTCACAATGTGCAGTAAATAATTGAAAATTCCATTGTGATATATAGCCGAAGATGAAACCAACAGAGCGGATAGAAAACCAAGGAAATTAAGAAAACATGTAAAAATGAGACGGTACAATAAAATTTAAGACAACATGTACCGAATATCGGTGCTTGCCTCAGAGATCATTCAGCTTCCATGCTGCCATGGCTTTGTCCCGGAAAGACGGCAAAGGGCATCTGAAATGAAAAAATCACAAGCCCCCTATGTTTCTCCAATGCCATTTGTTGTTGTTGTTTTTTTAGCTATTTGCTTTGTGTACACAGTCAAACTAAAATTAGCGAACAAACATCGATGGACGTCAAGGCACCCGTCATCTTCGCCCGTTGCAGTTCTTGTGATCCAATTCGTGGTTTACCGACCATTTGCCTTACTGTATGCCTACTGTGAAAGGATCGGGAGAAGCAAGCAAACAAAAAATGTTAGAAGCCCCTGCGTCAGCAAAAAAACAAAACAAACAAACACACTAACAAACACCCCAACTACAACACAAACAAAACATATAGCCAATCAAATAAACAAAATAATTTAAAAAAAACACCCCAAAAAAGAAAAAAAAGAAAAAAAAAGCAACAATCAACAGACAAACACATTTTAAGAGCAAATACCGACGGAAAGCTATTCCCTAAAAGGTCATTGTATGTTTTGTTTTGTTTTGGCTCTAAATACTCACTTCCATGCCTTTAGTGCAGCGCCATCGGTTGTGTAACCTTTTGTTTTTTCGAAATACTGAAAAAAATAATCAAACACAGTCAATTAAATATCATAGTTCTCTTAATTGAAAATAGCCCAAAAGTGGGTAATCATATTTTTAGGATGATTGTTTTCCTTACATCAGAAGATGACTGAAACTGTTACATCATCCTTGATGACAATGTAGAGTGCCTTCTGAACATTCGAGTTTGTAGGTGTCCTTCAGCAAGACACTTGACTATCATTGCTTTGTCCTTCGGATGGGAATCAAAACTGTAGCTCAAGTGCGTAGGTATTAAAGACGGCAGTTACACTGTCGGTGTATATTTTGTATATATAACCTATCTTGGTATATTTTCTGCCAGAAACACAAGAGGAATGAATTAAAGTTCGATGTGTATTTATAACAGTCAAAGTACAAGGCATGTCACACGAAGGAACATATGTATTTGGTGCTTGATATGGGGCGTGGCTCCCCCTGTTACCATTGTGTACTTAATGTGTTTGAATATCAGTATCACTTTTGACGACCTCTGCCCATTACAGTGCAAATTTAAGCTCGTTGCGAATTTGTGACGTCAAATGTTACTTCGCGTTGCAGTTTGACGCAAGAAATGGGTTCTGGAGTATAAACCATAGAATGTAAATGTTGAAAAGTGGGCATCAAGGCTTCAAGGGAAAATCGATCTATTACTGAAGGGGTCATGAATCAATCTAAAGAAAAAATGCGTTTACTTACTTCTTGAAAACAAAGAACGCAATAAGAATGATAGCCACCAGTGCAATGATAGACAAAACTACAATGATGGCGATTATCAAGCCGTTGTTATCAATCGGTGGTAATGGCTCCTCCTTGCCGGCCGCCACGCTGTTCAAAGTTACGGTCACGTTCAGCTGTGAAAGAGACTGTCGGATATCTGCTAAACCGCCTTCCACGGCTTTGAGCAGGACATCTTGGTCCAAGAAAGCACCTGAACAAAAAGGATACAGCCTACATAAATCAATTTTCCAGAAAGTGACAACCTGCCATCAACGGCCACCATTTTCAAATAAAAACACATCGTCTCGAAAAGTGTTTACTACTTTACTAAACATTTGTCGAGATCCGGTATCAAATAAGAACTCCAGGTGCATAAACGTGAATGGCAAAAACTTTCGAATGGGAGTTTGTACATGTCACTGTCATAGTTCTAGGGCTAGGAGAAAATGACCCCCACCAATGAAAAACCCATTTCCCTGGGCCCCCCACTTGGAAGCAATGCCCCCGCCCCCCTCTGTGCCCCCCACCCCCACCAAAAAATTCCTGGCTACGCCGCTGCCTGTTAATCATAAAGGATTGCACATAATTGTTTTATACCAAACACCAACATGGCTTTCATTTAGTGAGTAAAATTAAGTTTGTCACTTTTCGAGATAAATGAGCTAAATGTACCCAAGACAACTGTAAACACCGATAGCCTACCAAATTGGTTTTGGAAGATTCTCTTTCAATAAAAACATCAATAACCACATCTAAAACCAGTCACTGTGAAGAAGATCGAAAAAACAACAACGACAACAACAAAACAGTGTTCGCAAAATAACAATTTTTATTTTTTTATTTTTTTATTATTGTATGTTGGGGTTGTTTGTTTGCTTGTTTTTTGCGGTGTTATTTCTACAATGTGTGCCAATTTCGATATGACAAATTGAATGGAAAATTAATTGTTTTATTGGTTGGGGAAAATATTATCGTTCGTGTCAGTTCATTGCAACCTAAAACGGGGAGATAGCGATCCCCAGCATTGACCTCTATTGCTGGGAGGTCAAGCAATTGAAACGTGCACGCGCAACGCACAACTTTCATGATCAGCCAATGATAGGTCTTCCTTGACCTTAATGGGGGCGCTGTATCAGACGTCTGTGTGGGCCCTAAATGTAGCGTCAGCACTAAAAGTATCCCGACCTCAATTTAGCCCCAAACTTGTACCCATAAGTAGCCCCGACGTAATTGAAGCTCAAAACCTATAGCCTGCGCTTTTTGGGTTAGCAATTAACAATCTTTCGAATTGCCGACCATGATTTTTAGTCTTTCAATTGTTTTGAAGGTATAATGAAAATTTCTTCTATGGGAAAACGGGCTGTTAAAGCTTACACTGTTGGTTTAGTTTTTCTTAGCCACTAACATGACTATATTAATAGGTATTTATCATAAGAAAGTATGATGGATGTTCCGTCCAAAACTATTGACATGATTAAACTGTTGTAATCTGTTAATCATTACCTGATGAGTAGGATTTATGAAATAATTATATAGGCTTAAAGTATTTTAAATCGTAATCACCGAGTATTTAATGAACAGATATAATTTCAGAGATGAAAAATGCTGGTGGGTAGCGAGCACACTCCCTATATAAGTATTACGGTGATCATGTTTGGAAGAATATTTAAATAAGGAATGTGCACTTTTACAGCCTTTTTCCCCCAGAAAATGTTTACATCCTAACTTCAAAGCAACTTATAGGAAAATAAGGGTTTTGAACAGATTTTCAATTGCCATTCTTAAAGGTGCAGCTGGTGCAAGTTGTGGGGCTACATTTAGGTATGGAATACATCTAGGTAGGAGTTTGGGGCTACAATTAGGTTGGGCTACATTTAGGTACAAGTTTGGGGCTACACTTAGGTCGGGGCTACATTTAGGTACACATTTGAGGCTACATTTAGGGGCTGCATCAGACGTCAAATGTCACATGCAAGGTAGCCTGAACACCTGACGTCACACTTAGAGGCTTCTTGAATAATGACAGATACCAGCCTGACCGGATGTTGCCAGATGCACCTTTGAACCTCGCATTGCACGGAGATTCGCACATCCATCGTTTAAAAAACAACACTAGGCCTACATGATGTAAACATTATGCATATACGCTGCATGCTGACGACCAAAAGTGAAAGCTGAAAATTAAACTGCATCATTTCGGACCAATCATTACACAGATAATGGAAAACTGAAGTCACTGCACGTTTATCCAATGAGACTATTGTATCAATGAAATCACTTGGCCTGTAAGATAAATGCCTCTCTTCATCCTTGCGGGTAAAAACATGGGACACAGTCTACATGCAAATGTTAATATAAACAAAAATACCTCAAAGAGGGCGCTAAATACCTTTGGGGGGCTCCCTCCGATGGATCACATGAGGCAATTTGGCGTCTCGCCGTTTCCGCGATAAGGTACCTCCATTGCAGAGTTCAGACGTAACAGGGGGTGAAGATAGGATCATTGTCACGAAAGCGGGTTGACTGTTGATGTCGGGGTAGATTTCTGGGTAACCCGTTGCAATTGAGAAATAGGCCGAAGAGACGAAGGCCAACTTTACAGCGCTATAAGTAAACGTGCATTAGGGTGAAATCGTGTTCAGCTTCTTTCATCTACCGGGGTATGTATCAATTACCATTTTGTAGCCAGATAAAAATATTTATCTTTGTGTCAACATATCCGAAGAACCAGGCCCTTTTCTTGGGCTGTGGTCGATCGGTAAAATTCCGTTAGTGATACAACTTAACGTTTTGTTCACTATGATGTACATGTCTTCAGAAATGTACAACTTCTACTATGACTGAAACCACAAAAACACTAATCAGTAAATAACTAATTAACTTGTGAATCATAGGTTTTCATTTTTTTTTGTATAGTCTTTCCTCTTATCAACTCAAACATTTAGGACAAATCACTTGTATGAGAAACTTCGTTTAGCCAGTTCAGCTGTGTGAATGAATTTACTTACTAATCTTTATGGGTCACACTTTTTACTCAATACACAAATTAAAATGGGAAAAACATCAACAGGCCTGAAGAGATGAAATGTAATTCAACAACAATTTAGATCAACAAATAAACAAAATAGTCATATCTGGAGACCCTCAGAATAGAAAAAAAAAATTCAAGAAGAAGTAAAAAAAAAAAATAGGATCAGCTCAACCAGCTATTTTTCCTTTCTACTGACGGCAACAGCCGTAAACAAATCACGTCATCACGTAAACAAAATTTACTTTAAGACAGCGATGTTTTCCCATCAGATAAAATAAATGATTTCTTACGTCATTTTGTTCCCCTTTCCCGGACAGCATGTTTGAAAGGCATCTCCGTTGCAGTAAGTAGTCAAGACCTCAGCGACTGCATCCAGTAACCCGGTTTTGATATCCGTCCACTACAGACGATACGAAACAACAACTTGAACGATTATCTAAACTGCCTTTAATTGGTTAGTTCCAACCCACAACCCCCACATTGGTAGCTCTACTGTAGCCGACAACACAAAAACACCAATTAGCTAATAGTCAATTAAAGGCACTGAACACGTTTGGTAATTGTCAAAGACCAGTATTCTCACTTGGTGTATCCCAACATATGCATAAAATAACAAGCCTGTGAAAATTTGGATCAATTGGCCGTTGAAGTTGCAAGAAAAAGATGAAAAAAAAACCTTGTTGTAAATTAGTGTGCTTTCAGATAGTAATAAAAGGCTTCTAGCCAGAAGTCTTTTATTATAATTTTTAGTGAAAAATTACCTCTTTCTCAAAAACTACGTTACTTCAGAGGAGTCGTTTCTCACAATGTTTTACACTATCAACAGCTCTCCGTTGCTGGTTACAAAGTAAGTTTTTATGCTAATAAATATTTTGAGTAATTACTAGACTTGTGGACAAGTCGTGAAATGTCTGTCGCGGTGATACCGAAACGGCTTTCTCGCAATGTCCCGCGAGAGGGCTGCTCTGTGCGAGATTACTGCTCTCAGGACTGAAGAGTCGGCAGCGAGAAACTTCGCGCGAGAGCAGTGATCTCGCGAGAGCGTTTTTTATTACGCTACAGCACCAAACGCGACTCGACCCACCGCGACCATCATTAACGACTTGTCAACAAGTCTAGTTAATTACCAAACGTGTACAGTGCCTTTTGTAATGTATTAAAATGTTGTGGTGTAGTCTATTCTCATATCGACGCAAACAAACGAGACAAAGCTCGTCTGAGAAACTTCGTTCAGCCTGTTCATCTGTGTGTAAATACTTGACCCAAAAGTGTGTGTACACAATTGCCTATGGGTCATGTTCTTGATAAAGATATTTTTTTTAATTTAGAAAAGGGGGGAAGGGGGAGGGAGGTAGCCCCACCCCTAAGATGAAATTAATTCATCTGTTATTTTTTATTATTTTTTAGTGACTGAATATCTACAGGCCCTCCAGATAAGAAAATAACTTCTTAAAAAAATGTAATTGATCAAATTTTGGGGATAAGTGCAAATAGTGCGTTTTCCATTTTGGTTGTTGACTACAGTTATGAGTAGTGTCATAGCTATCATTAAGCTCACAGGGTTAAAATGAAAATCAAATAAATTAAAATAAATATTTATGGTTGTTTAGGTAAAACAACGTCATCTTTATACCAAAAAAGCTAATCAATTGATTTAATTGAACAAAAACAGTATTTTTGTATACGAGAGATCGATTTGGCTTCGTAAAAGACAGTTTCTTCGGGGTATTTTGAATAAACTTACATCAGCAATATCAGCAACTAGCATGAATAGTACTCCTCTTCGTGCTTCTTCACGCAAATCTGTAACAAAACAAAACCACATACGTTGTATTCTTTGTGAAAGTGAATACACCCATCCAGTATAAGTACATACAAGAGAGGTCGCTAGTCAAACTTGGCAGGTATGTTGGTGTCGTGATATCCTTGCAATTGAAATGGTTTTTGCTGCATAAGGATAAGACCACGTTAGCCTCTCGGTCTGAATGGAAAGGAACATATTGAAGAAAGAAACAGGCTCATTAGAAGAGTAAAACCAATCTTACGTTGACAAGCTGTTCCCTGGTACTCCGCTTTACAAATACAGTTGCAGGCTGATAGCTGAAGGGTACCACCATTTTCGCAAATTAGAGACGGGCAAGACGATGACAAAGTCGTCGTTGGTGCAGCGGTTGTTGCGGACGTTGTAGGACTCATTACTGAGGTAGATGGAACTGTAGTAGCTGGAATTGTAGTAGCTTGAACTGTAGTAGGGGGAACTGTTGTAGTTGGAGTTGTTGTAGATTGACCTGTTGTTGGGGTAGCTGTCACTAAAATAGAATTGAAAACACTCTGGATTAGACTTGTTTTTCTTTCAAGTTTACGTAGAGAATCGAAGGATTACTAACAAATAAATTTAACTAAACAAAAAAAGGATACACAATGTAGGCCTACGGTTATTCTTTTACATTTTTGGTTTTCTTAAAGGGCATATTTTTCGCCCCCCCCCCCCTCTCTCTCTCTTAAGGCCAACCTTTTCAGCAGAAATATCTTTGAGGAGTGTTACTACTCAACATACATGCGCTATTGACGTTGATACCAATGATATTGTCTTAATTTTGGTAAGTGCCGTAACACTAGACCTAAGCTATACTGACATTACTTAAAATTTCAAATTGAAAAAGGGGAACATACCACACACGAAGTTTGGATCCTTGAACGCTGCGAAGAAAAATAAAACAAAATAAATGTAGGCTATAAATGATAGAGGGCGTTTATTACATCGACTGCTTACCTTTGATTACAACTTACCTTATTACAACTAACTATGGGGAGGGGTAAAAACCCTCAATGAAACCAACTTACAAGTTGGAAATATTGTTGTTGTTGTCGTTGTTGTTGTTGTTTTGTTTATTTGTTTATCTGTTTATTTATTTTTATTTTTACTTGTTTTTCCAGGCAGCATACATACAAACATACAAAGAACTAACAACATGCATAAGACAGCAGAGAACAAGCCTGCGGATAACATAACCAACACGCGAAAATGATCACTACCTATAGAGGCGATTGTTGTTTGTTGTTGTTTTGGGGTACATGTTGGTGTTGGTGTGTGGTTTTGGGGTGCTTTTTAATAATTTTGTTTAGAATTGAAACTTAAATGGGTAAATGCCTACACAATCAAAAAAACAAAAAATAACAATTCCTTATTATACTCACGAATACACATATCGCAGTTCACTGGACATATTTCCTGAACGTGCGGGTTCTTATCGCAGTTTGAATAAGATAAAGCACCGTTTCCGCATCCGTCGTCATCTTCACAGTCCTCTGTGATTCAAGGCAAACAAAGGTCATCCATAAATGTGATTGGTTGATTACAACAAGAATTGACACTAACATGTTGTATGATATTGTTTTGTTATGAGTGTTTAACGGCAGGGTATTCTTATTTTTGGTAATTGTCAAAGGCAAGTATTCTCACTTGTTGTATAACAACATAGTATTTGCATTAACAAAAAAAATAATAATGTGGACAATTCGGTGGGGTTAGAGTTTTAGGTAGAACAATTATCCGTATCACCAATGATATAGTTGGTTAGAAATTTGTCTGTCCATTAGCACCCGAATTGATAGGGTGTGTCGTGGCCGAGTTGTAAAGAGCAACGGACTCAAGCTCGGGGCGTAATTTCATGGCCCTGCTACTATAGACGCTTACGGAGCCCGGTAAGTGCATGATGCTATGGTTAAGAAGCACGGTATTCCACGGCAAGCAAAGCCATAAAATTCGGCCCTGGTGTCTGATTTGCAGAGTGTGGGTTGAAATTCCGGTCGTGACGCTTGTTTCTGTAAGCAAAGATACTTAATTAATATTGTTTTGTCCTTTGGATGGGACGTGAAGCCGTTTTATGTCCCGTGTGTTGTGTTAAAATAACCCAATTACACTTAGAAAAGGGTTTTACCCCAGGGCTTTCCAGCAGTGGCTGCTCTGACTGCGCTGCAGCGCCATGCATTTGGTCTCGTAGTCTAAAAAATTCCGCAACCTTTCTCAGAATGTTCCTTTCTATTCAAGCGTCTTGAGTGCCTTACATAGTAGATACGGGTTTTACATAGGATTGTATATAATTGTATATGATTGCACATGACGTCATTGACCGCCATCTTTGGTGACATACAATGGAAAAGTGCACACGTGTACGCCCTGCACACGACTCTCGGCTAATGAAAACCTTTAATGTGTGCACTTTTCTTCAACGATGTGGCCAATGCGATGGGTCTAAGGGTCTATTGTATTAACTCATCCTAGATTGAATACTTACTGCTGCAGTCGCCGCCATGATATCCTAGGGGGCAACTGCACTTACACATATCCGTGTCCAAGGTTCCGCAATTCTCACAAATCTGTCTACAAACTGTTTACAAACAATACAAAGGTTACAACCCTACCACTCCGTGGGGGAAGGGGTTTATTATCTCCCAGGGGGTAGCACGAGTGCTGCAGCTGCATATAAGAGTGACTTCTTTTTTTAATTAATACAAAAACGTGTGAAATTGACTTTCATAAGGTTTGCAACTGATTGTAAACATTCATAAGTTTCCCTTTGAAGTGTTACAGTATTCAAGTATTAATTGTAAATTTTTTTATTTTATTTTTTTTGCGATTTGCTAACTGCAGTTTGTTTAAAGGGAGTGTATACTTTTGGTAAATTTCAAAGACCAGTATCCTCACTTGGTGTATCCCAACATAAACATGAAACAACAAACCTGTG
>JAUELU010000053.1:11845553-11865470 GCA_032357145.1 Evasterias troschelii | reverse complement strand
GTTTCGACCCTAGCAGAGTCTTTCTCGAAGCCTTCTCGCTAAAAGCCTTCGAGAAAGACTCTGCTAGGGTCGAAACGTCAGGCCACTAACTTATTTTTTGCAAAAATTATTTTGAGTAATTACCAATAGTGTCCACTGCCTTTAATACACTGTATCGATACTTTATAACCTACATGATACCAACGGAGCTCCAGTTTACAAGCAAACAGTCACCCCCATTTTTTAAATAACTTACTGTTTAATAAATGGTACCAATACTTTACAATTGTTTGTTACCTATGGAATTAGCAATAACAAGGAAATAGATCTGGGAATAACAAGGAAGCGGCTTTGTACGTTAAGTTAAAGTAAACAAAAGTTGACCAAAAAGAAAATACTTTCTAAGAATAGAACAAGCTTGTTGTGTTTAGTTTTACTTATTTTATTACAATTTTTATTGAACTTTTATTTTTCCCTTTTTCATTTTTGTTTTTAATTTTAACAACAACTTTACTTGTGTTTCAAACCACAGTTTTTAGACTCGCAAACAGATTTAGACGTTTTTGTTTCGTTGTTGTTTTTAAATTTATTTTTTAACATTTAGATACACCATAGATTATATTAGCTGGTCCTTGTTCTGAAGATTGGTGTCGGGAAAATGTGGGGTTGGGTGCACTCTAAAAACAGAGTTGACCTGAATACTGGAACCCATCGGGGAGCCTGACCATTTGTGGGTCAGCTCGACCCGAAAAATGTTTTAAAAGTGGAATTTCAACTCTGATTCTGCATCAGTGTGACCAATTTCTAGGCCATTTGGACACAGACTCCGGGTCATACTGACCTAGAAATGGGTCATACTCAACGAGACCCGGGTCAATTCTGACCCAGGTCAATTCTGACCCGGAAGTTAATAGTAGTTTAAGTTTGGATGATGGGGGGGGGGGGGTTTGCCTGCTGCTTTTACAGAGAGAATAGCGCACCCTGAGTCTTGGACGGCCGGCTGTCTTTATTAGTAGCATAATTAGAGGATTCTTTCTCTGTGTTGAACTCTCACTCTATTACTTTAACGAAAATGAAAGGCCACCAGGGCCCAATTTTACAGTGTGGCTGCTTAAGCAGAAAATATTGCTTAACAATTGTCTGATAAGAAATTGTCTGAAAAGAAATAATAATCGGTACGGTGTAGTAACACATCGTTGAGGTAGTAGACAACAGACGACAGCATGTGTTGGGGCACTTGAAAATAGACAACAATAACAACAGCGTTTGTTAGGTGTTGCCTCGGTAACATTAAAGCATTTTGATTCAAGCATTGTGATAGGCGTTAACGACGGACTGTACTCTGCGGTCATTGTATTGAATTGCTATTAAAGCAGGTGCTTTTAAATCCGTTGCAACAAAATCATCATTATAACGCGTTGAGAGGTTGTATAAATGTCAATAATTATTCGTTTTCACTTATAGCCTTCGATGAAGACTCTGCTAGGTCGAAACGTCAGGCCATTAACTACGCTTCGTTGTATATCCACATACAACCCTGAAAAGGGACATCTTGAATTAAAATATGAAAACTAAACAACTTTAGAACAAAAGGTTCATTAAATACAAGCAAGCAAATGAACTATTGTAAATAGCTGTTCATCGGTGACATAAACTTATATGACAATTATCAACCAAAAGGATTAATCAAAATTTGTTAAAATTGATAAAATACAGTTTGCTCCAATCCGAAAGTTCACTGATTATAAAGTTTATGCCGGTCCCAAATATCACGAGAAACAGATCTGTCTGATTGTCAAATGTGTAGCATAACATACACTGTAAAAACTTGGGTGTTAAAATTAACACTATTGGTGTTGTCTAATAATAACATTTTATAGACACAAAATTATAATCAAAATTTACAAAATATTGTGTTAAAAAACACAAATGTACAGTGGTGTTTTAATGTTAACACCCTAAGATGTTAATTTTGATTTCTACCTTCGGTATCTTTATGTGACAACAACCATGGTGTCAATATTAACACCCCAGTTTTTCCTGTGTAGGAAATATGATTTGAAGACCAAAACAATCAGCATCGCTTATTTCAATTGACAACAAATAAACACTGTTTCTTTATAAGAAAATGTTTTCGTAGCTTTCTCTATAAAAGATGAGCATTGTGAATTAAAGAAATTGTAGTGTCAGTGGCGTAGGCTAATGTTTCGACCCAAACAGAGTTTCTTCTCGAAAGTTTGAATTGAAACGTCTGGCCAATAACTATTTGTTGAATTTAAACCATACGTCCTTTTGGTTGGTAAAGCACTTCGCAAAAGCTAATTCTAGTTTCTCATCGTGAATATAAGTTAAAAACCCACAAGTTGTACGTATAGGCCTACTTTGTGAAAAAAAGTAAATTTCTCACCGTGAATTTAGTTTACAAAACCCCCAGGTTGAACGTACAGTGTGAAAATTATCTTTTCTCATTGTGAATTTGAGTTAAAAAGAAACTGGTTTCTTTTTTTCTCGTTTGAATTTGGTTTGAAAACAAAAGGTTTTACGTACTGTGAGAATGATATTTTCTCATTGTGAATTTGGTTTTAGAACACAAGTTGCTTCGTAAAATCTTTTGAAAGCTTTCTTATTTAGTTAAAACCAATACGGCAAATGAAGTCCATGCTGTTGTAGTCCTGAGGATTTAACGACCTTCCCACACGTCAATTACGATTTATTTACTTGATACGCTTTGCTGGATTTCTATAATAAATTCCAAGGCTAGGAACCGCCATTAATTTGGCTTTGTTCAAAAAGCATGTTCTCTCTTTCAGTTGATTGCTTTTAATACGAAAATTTATTCAAAAGGTAAACCACCCACTTGTCTTTCGGAAGAATAAACTTGTTTTCCACTCTAAAGGAGTGTTTCAACAAACGCAACATCCGACCACATTCTAAAAAAAATCTCCCGATTCAGAATTAAAGCGGATTACCCATTTTGGGGGATAAGCTGACCCAGAATATGGTTTTAAAATGGGATTTTAACTCGAATTATACGTAAGTTTGACCCATTTCAGGGTCACTTTGACACCAATTTCGGGTCATGTGACCCGGTCATGGGTCAGCAGGAACCCCTGAACCGAGTCAATTCTTACCCGGGAGTGCAGATGAAAGAACTTGATTCTACCATAAGAAAACCTCCTTGGTCCAGTAAACTGAAGGACATGTCGTTATTTAGCAATACTGTGTTTATGGAGTAAAAACCACAAACAACAACCTACGTGCACGTTATAGTATTGAGCTCGACAACCCTCTAGGCGCACATGTCCATTGCAGGATGTAGTCCTCAGTCAGACTCTTCCATTTTGCAAAGTTCATTGTCTTTGCAAATAGAGCTGGCATCAGTAATCTTTAATGTAATAAAATTGCATCATACACCTTTCGCTTGGGATCGAGTGTCCGTCGATAATCACAGTGATCGCATCCACTCTGTGTCAGATGCTTCTCGATTGACATGAAATCCTTGTAATCTGAGATCAGACAGCACGATTGGGCTCAAAACCAACATGTAGGCACTAATCCTTGCCGTTTATTCAAAGAAATAATCCCCAAGCACGTCTGGTTACAGCCTCTCTTTTCTTGAAAGGTTTGGGCAGGGCTCGTGTCCATGTGTGACGTCTAGACCATGGAGGCCGGGCTTCCTCATTTTATGCATTGAGTGTTTATTCATTGAGAATGAACAATTCTCAGCCTTTGGATTACTGTCTACCTCAAAGGTTTTCAAACAATCGAGTGTGGAATTTTGGGGCGAAACATTACCCCTTTCTCGAAGGCTATCAACAGCACTCTAGAGCTCTTTATCAAGTACGTTTTATGGTCAATAATTTAAGGAGTAGTGTCCTATTAATGTGAACCCTCCCTTCAAACTTTCAAAATACAAAAAAGGGTTACGATGATTGTAATAAACAATCATGTAATTTGCTTATAGCTTTTCCTTTTCTCAATCAACTATGTATCTTACTTTTAAAAATATTGTATTCAAAACGAATAGTTGATTCTCTTTTGATGGCACTTTCATAGGAAGATAAACGATTTCAAACTGTCTTTGATTACTTCGTTGGCTGCTTATTGATTTCCTAAATAATTGAAAAGGCTGATTACAGATGCAAACAGCTTCCCAGACAAAAATAGATCGATTGAATAAATCTCAGCACATGGTAAATTTGATGTTAAGATGTGTGATCTCGGGTACAGTATTCAATTAGCCGCAGAGTGTCAACTGCGTCTTCCTCATAATACCCTCTACAGAGTGTTCTGCACGTCCTTCGATTCTTCAGCAGTTCAGTTTATTAGTTTAACTTCATGGGCGATATGTGATATCGATCTGTCTTCTGTACTTAGTGTGGACAAGGGCTTCCTTGGAGTAAATAAGCTACCTTTTGGGAATGTTGGATGAACATTATTAAGTGCAACCGCTGCATGCAAATGAACGAAGTTGGTGGTAGAGGGGATTTTTCCTTTGTGTGGGTGTGTGTCTGTGTGTCTGTCACCCATACAGCAAAGTAAACATGGGCTAACGAAGTAGATTCAAAAGAGGGCGCTGTCGGATGAAATTTTTACTCAATTCCCCGTACCGGGGGGCAGAGCTTTGAGTGTCCGGGGATAGAATCTCATGCTACATGCCTAGGTGTGTATTGAAAGTCTGATGAAAAATAGCAAGTAAAATTTGTAGCCTGTTTTGATGCATAATAGTATCGGAGTTACATGAAGTGTGATTTAAACCAATATCGGTCCTTCGTTTCTCTGGTATATTTCAATGGCTGGTTGTAACGTGGAGATATTTGTTTACTATCTGTATGTTTACTTTGTTGCTATAGTGTACCAGTGTAGGTCGTGTTCAATTTCCTTCATTCGAACTTGCCTCGCCCCTTCTGTATCATGTTTATACGAAAAGTCAACAAGGTTCTCGTTGATTGCTGCGGCCGATTGGATATTCTGAATCAGCGTGCGTTGAGCCTTTTTTTGAAAAAAATCAACCGCAGAATTGTAAAAGGTCATCGACAGAATTAGTCGAGTAGGCCTACCTTTTTTTTTTGATGACAGTTTTTTGTTAAACTTTTGCCTTTCCCTAGACGGCTTCGGCTCGTATAATGTATTGTCAAAATAGTTAAAATTAAAATTAAGATAAAATCCACAGAAGATCGGAAACAAAACCAATTTTAAAGTTTGTTTTTTTACCAGTCCTTCTCAACCTTAAAAACATTTTCTTGAGGGGAGATGTCAAAGGTTCTGAGTGGGAGGGGGTTGTCAATATTTACTTTTAGAACCCATTTTGTTGCGTTCTTCTTTCAGGTATGGGATGACACTTTAGCTACCATGGCCCAGCAGTGGTCTGATACGTGCACATGGGGCCATGGCCAACCGGAAAACATCAGCCCCTTTTCGTCGCTCGGACAGAACCTCTACATCCAGGGGTACGGATCTCAATCCAGTCGAGTAGGCGGTGGTGGCGCTGTTCAGGCTTGGTATGACGAGGATCAGTTCTTCACATACGACACAAATACGTGTCAGACGGACCAAGTGTGTGGCCACTACACGCAGGTATTTCAAGCCGCAACTGAATTGTACCCAATTGCAATGTTTTAGTCGAGTACTTTTAAGTCGAGTATCAAGTAGGCCTACTGCCGGGTTTACACCAGGGTGGCAATGAAGTACTCAAGTTGGGCAATCGAGTACAAGTACAAGTGTCCGAGTGCCAAGTATTCTCATACCGAGTACCGAGTACAACAGCCGAGTACCACGTACTACGTTCTCCGAACCCTTTTCTACATATTTATATGGGCCCCTTGCATAATAGTTACGTCACACTCTCAAAAAGTGCCCTTACTGGAGGCAAAAAGGAGGCAAATCTTTGGACTGTTGTTTTTGCGTAAAATGTGCGAGTGACCTCAGCGTCCCTGTAGCGTTTCGCGTTGTGCAAGGGGTTTACAGGTCACAATGTTTCCTTTTTATGATAACTAAATGAACCGTCCATACGTCAAAGCCAGCTTCTATTTTACTTTTTCCAGAGCTTTGTTCCTTTCAATAACGCATGTGTAGGAAAGCGGAAAGGACAGTGGTATTACTTTTATGACCATCGAATACTTTACATTTAAGCCCGAGTACATTTTACTCGAAAATCGATTACATGACTTGGACTAGAGTATAACAAATATGTCATTTTGGGATATAGTGGAGACATTACCAGGGCACTGTTTGGTTCGAGTCAATTTGTCTGTCCAACACATGGCATCAATGATAATGGACTTCGACAAGAGTAGGTTGCTATATAAGACGAGTACGAATACCATTAAACCGCGTACAAGCCTACTACAACATTGCCACACTGTAGTGTACGTGTTACCTGTGGGCACTCTTTGGTTTGGGTCAATTTGACTGTAAACTGAAACCAATTGCCAAACAAACTAAAACCCTGTGATAAAGTTTGTACTAGTTGAGTTCCTTATGCAAAATAGTGGAACTGTATAAGCGACTGTCTGTCACACCGATCTCTCATCGTATGTTCAATACCACCGCCGGTCGGTGGCCTAAATTCAGTCATACCCTTGAATGTTTAATACTAAACGGACCGTCGGAAAAAACGTGGTGACTGTCATGATTTTAAAATTAAACTGATCCTCTATTCGCAGGTCGTTTGGGCAAATAGTTATGCGGTTGGATGTGCTATGTCATTCTGTGCAACAGCATCTGGCATATCCTGGACCAATAACTGGATTGTTACGTGCAACTATGGCCCACCGTAAGTGACCATCGTAATTGACTCAGTGCAGAGCCGTATATTGAGAGAGTTGCGACAACTCGCGATTATAGAAGCCATTCTCCTGTGCATTAAAAAAACCCGCATGGGTGAATACAGGATTCCAGACTAGTCTACCTATTGGATTGTGCTGCATTTGGACCGAAAATTGCGCCCAGCAACCACTTGACCAAACAAAAACTGGCCCCGCAACTCTCTCAATACATAGTTTTGACTCAGTGTAACCCATAAAACACCGGAGAATGATTGGTTTGTAGCATGAGTATTTGCTTTAAGGAAGTTCGTTCATTGGTGCTGCTGAGCTGCTTTTGTTCAAACTTTGTAACAAACTCAAGCTATAAACAAATGTTGCCATTCACTCTATAAAAAAACTACCGGGTGGGAATTAATGCGATTTCCGGGTCTCCCGGAAAGTGTTTTAAACATGAGATTTTAACCGGGGTTAGTGCGTCTTTTTGACCAACTGTGGGTTATTTGAAAACAGATTCCTGGTCACACTGACCCCAAAAAGGATCAGTTCCCCACGATCTAGGAAAATTATAACCCGAAAGCTTTAGAGGTCTGGGCGTAGACTGGTGCTCTGTCTTTTCCCGTCGTAAGGATAAAGACAGCGCTGGTCTTACAAACCTAATGGTTTCACTTGCGTTTTGGCGGTCGCAACCTGTATCTGTGTTTTTGGTCATTGGCCAGTGATTATAACCAACAGCCAATTTAACAAAAAACAGTTAATGTTTTTTTTCGACCGCTACAACGCACTTGATGAAAACATGTGAAAAGTGTATGTATTGTGGCATGCAAGGTCAAAGGTACATCTGGCAGGCAACTGCCAGATTCTAAAATGCCGGTATCTGTTTTTATTCAAGAGCCTCACAAATTTACTTTAGAATATTCGGGCTGGCCCCACTATTGTTGTACACCTGGGGTGCGTTTTTGCGGCGGTAACCAAAAACTGTTTCGTTTGTTGGTCGTTGGTTTTGCTGTTCAGACTGAACGATAACCGAGTTGTGAGCTCGGTTACCGTTTTGGTTATGACGTCAGAAACAATTATTGGTTACAGTCGCCAAAACGCATCCCTGAAAACAATATGACAGCAGACTTGCCAGATTTTTAGTATTTTTTGCCGAAGAAAACAATGTTTCTCTGTGATATTACAGTGGAAATTATGTCGGGACCAAACCATTTCTGACGGGCACACCTTGTACACAATGTGATGGAGGGATCGGCCAGTGCTACGCAAACCAATGCCGTAAGTATGACATTCAGAAACTCCTCTGACTTGCTTGCTAATACACTGACCTTAAAATTGGTACCAAATTCTACTGCAATAATTGTTAGTGTCCCACATTATATGCTTCGGATAACATTTTCGACCTAGGTTTCCGTGCACCGATATAGGAAGTGGGAAGGTTTTTTGGTTGTTTGTTGTTGACGCAGAAATCAGTTGTAAGTTACTAACAGTTGATTTCTGCGTCAATTATATTTATTTAATTTTTTTAGATTCTTTTTATGAATATAAACGTTTGGTGAATTTCTTTATTTTATTAATTTTTTTCTCACATTCGATTTGTACATACCCAGGGCTATGTTCAACGCACTCTGAAGAATGCGGTAAGTTTTGATTTAAAATATTTCACATGAATTGATTTTTCTTTGTAAAAATACAGTTTGATTGTTGTTGATTGTCCGTTTTGTCCTATAATTCTTTTCAGTTCATTATCTGCCATTTATTTTTGCCCCCCCCAAAAAAAAAAAAATAAATAAAAATAATAATAATAATAATAATCTTTTACTTTATGTATTGTAAAACTGTTTTGTTTATTATTTTTTCATGAACTGAATTGAAGTCATATTGAACGTTGCCCTCATGTCATCATATTTATCGATTGTGTTTTATCGATTGAGCCAGTTTGTGCACAGGTTTGTGAGAACTGCGGGACGTTAGACAACGATGCCTGTTCGTGTTCCTGCCCAAATGGGTTCTACGGATCAGATTGTGGAAGTAAGAATAAGATCCACTGACCTCTATTTTTATAAAAAATTTTGAAATTAATTAGTTTTTTTCATCCATGAACACATACTCACCTTTATATGGGATTTTATATTGGATTCAATGGCAGTTGGCTCACATTTCCTTCTTTGAAGATTTGTTTAATGTTCTGTTCTTTTTTCATCATGAGTCACCTCGAGCAACTTAATTTGCATAAAGTAGCATGTGGTGTTTTACTGGCTCATTTTTCTTCACATATTTGACATGTCAATGCATTGTACATGACCTCTTGCACATGACGTCACAAGCCCAAAACAGTCCCCTCACTGAGGTCAATGAGGGGCTATTATTGGCTGAGAGTCATGCGCACCGCGTGCACATTTCCAATGTTAGACATCAAAGATGGCGGCCAATGCACGGTTTTGATTGACTCTATAATTTATAGCCTAGGCCTAACCATAGTTCTATTGTGATAGTAGTTTTTCACCTTTTAATACAAAAACAGTTTGTTTTTTGTGGACGCTAAATAATACTATGGTAACATTCCACTTGGCTGTTTTCCATTGTTTGTACTTGTTGCTAGTGAGTAGTTGCTTGTTTATTTTTTAACTTGACCATGATGTAAAACTGCCTCTGAGCTGATTTTTGTATTCTTATATGCTTTAATAAATAAATAAATAACATTTTGTGTACGATTTCAGCGGTGTGCGAGAACACACATGCCAATTGTGGAGCAAATCCTGGTTGGCCTGCGAGTTGGTGTGATGATGATCATAGTTACGTGTTGACCAACTGCCCAGCACTATGTAGCCTGTGTGTGGGTGAGTGGATCAGTTTGATTCTCATAAATTTATACGTTTTTTCTTTCTTTTTTATCCAAGATGTCTCACACTTGTTGTCTATCGAAAACATAACTGGCTGGACTTATTCGTGTCATACTTGAATTTCTTATTCTATATATTTGTATTTTCCTATTATATATACTTGTTTTTTCTTATTCTATTAATTTGTATGTTCTTGTTCTATATAATTGTATTTCTTATTCTATATATCTGTATTTTCTTATTCTATTTAGTATTAATTTGTATTTTCTTATTCTATATATTTGTATTTTCTTATTCTATATATTTGTGTTTTCTTATTCTATATATTATCTTTATTTTCTTATTCTATATATTTTTTTTCTTATTCTTTATACAGCTGATCAAGACCCAGGATATGCCTGCGGTATGTATCAAATAAACCTAAACAAAAATTCAACTTCAAGACTGTTTTCATTATATTTGGTAATAAGATACATCAAGTTACAGTTCTGTCATTTTTCATAATGGGTTAACAAGTCAAGACCTCGATTTAACAAAGAGCTTACAAAAAGCGAATCAACCTTAATCGCTGAAGCAAAGAGTGACATAACAATAAAATCCCACTTCTGACACCGTGTTATATATCGAGGCTCACAAACATGTCTGACATATTAGAGAGTGCTTGTTTATTCAGGTCAACTATTGAGTGCCATATGTAATACTATCGTGAAATTGACAGCTCATCTAAGATGAATGTTAGTGCTTTGTGCAATCGAACCCTTTCCAGGGAACGTCCACTTCTATGTAGCACAAATTGAAAAATAAGATTGTCATGATGTAACAAGTCCATAATTATTACAATGCACGTAATGATATGGACTTTGTGTTAATCTTTGAAAAAGCAGATCCGACCACAGCAGGTCCGGCACAGACAAATGCTGTGACCACGATGGCGGCCACCGCCCAACCTACCAGTACCAGCTGCCCGCCAGTTACTTGCTCCAACGGCGGCACTTTCGATTCGGCTTCCTGCGAGTGTCAATGTTCACCTGGGTACCAAGGAAGCACGTGTCAAAGTAAGTACCATGTTTCGTTGCACACGCTTTTGATGATTTAAAAAACAATCCTCACACACATTTGTTTAATTTTCTTTTTCTTCTTCCTTTTTTCTGTTTTCTTTTTCTTTCTCTCTTATGTTGTTTTCTTCCTCTCTGTTGTGCAAGAAGCTGTTCAAATGACACAGGCACCCACAACAGCATGCCCGTCTGTAACTTGTTCAAATGGTGGGACATTCCACGCAGCTTCCTGTGAGTGTCAATGTTCACCTGGGTACCAAGGAAGCACGTGTCAAAGTAAAGTACCATATTTCGTTGCACACGCTTTTAATAATATTTAAAAAGCAATTTTCCAACAAATGTGTTGATTTTGTTTTGTCTCTCTCTTTCTCTATTGTGAAAGTAACAGTTCAGACGACACAGGCACCAACAACAGCATGCCCGTCTGTAACTTGTTCAAATGGTGGGACATTTGACACATCCTCCTGTGCATGTCAATGTGCATCAGAATACCAAGGTGACACTTGTCAACGTGAGTATCTTTCAGTCTAGGCCTATGTTTTTAGACACGCAAAACCAAAATGCACTTCACAGTGTATATATTTTTTCGTATAATTATGTGATAATAAAACAACTATACACCAATCCTTCACCGATCTTGAACTCTTGGTGGCAGCAGATACGCCTCCATTATTGCGGCGGTACCTGTGTGGTACTGCGCTGCTAGAACAGGTTTAAGGGTTGGGCTACACGGCGATCATCTGATCAGACATGGTTAATTGGACTTTTACTTCGCAAATCACTTAAACTCGTCTAGGGAGCGTAGTACCACCCAGGTACCACCGCAGTAATGGATGCGCATCTGCTGCCACCAAGAGTTCAATATCAGGGAAGGATTGGTGTATATTATACTATACTGTTTCTACTGTTGATCCCAAGATGCACTCTAAAACCCCCGGGTCAGAATTGAACCGGTAACGGGTCCCAGTTGACCTCTGACCCATTTATGTGTCAGTGTGACCCACTAATCTGTGTCAAAATTACACAGAAATGGCTCAGAGTGACACAGGCCCTAGAATCAGCTAAAATCTCATGTTAAACCTGGTCATCAGATATGCGTCAGGTCCTCTGGGACCTGGAATCTGACAAGGAAGTTTTTAGAGTGTGAGCTGCTGCCAGAGGAGCATCCAAGAAGACTTCTCTTCAAACCGTCTTACTTCTGGCATCCATCTAGCCTCCTTTCGAATGATTTATTAAAAGCAAAAGATAGATAATGGCCTGACGTTGCGACCCTAGCAGAGGAACCTGTGGTTCTGTTTGTGTGTGTTATTATCATGTCCTGTTTATGTGTGTTGTCATGTCATTCAGCCTTCAAGAAAGACTGTGTTAGGTCCAAAACGTCAAGCCATTCATAATTTTTGGCATTTATACCTCAGGTCATTTTGGTTGCTTAGCAGATTGCAACAGCTTACTGTTTTCTGATTTATTAAAGGCACTGAACACGTTTGGTAACTACTCAAAATATATATTAGCATAAAAAGTTACTTGGTATTCAGCAACGGAGAGCTGTTGATATTATAAAACATTGTGAGAAACCACTCCCTCTGAAGTAACGTAGTTTTTAAGAAAGAGGTATTTTCTCACTAAAATAATAAAAGACATCATGCATGAAGCCTTTTATTAGCATCTGAAAGCACACAAGATTGTGCAACAAGGGTGTTTTTTCTTTCTTCATTTTCTTGCAGCTTCGATGACCGATTCAGCCCAAATTTTCACAGGTTTGTTATTTTATGCATATGTTGGGATACACCGAGTGACAATACTGGTCTTTGATAATTACCAAACATGTTCAGTGCTTTTAAAATATCTGTACATTTTAATTTTGAACAAATATTGCATGAAAAGGAAAAAGCTAAATTTTGTTTTAGTTTTTATAAATAGATCCCCACTGAAAGACTCTTAATATTCATCCTCATTTCTCTCAAAAACATAATAATTTCTGATTGTAAGTTTACAGAGTTTTTAAAACGCCACTTCGACTATGTTGCTTGTGTGATGAGCGTTTTGTTTCGTCAGGTATTGTAAAATAATACAAAATATTTAAAAGAAGAACAAAACAAAAAATTACTGCGTTGAAAGGATCCATGCCCACAGGCAGTGTCAAAAAAGTAATAATAATACCCTTTTGTTAGACATTTGAGAAACCTAATAATGGTGTTGGTTCTAATTTAAAATAATGTTTTAACCTACAGACGAGCGGGAACAAGCGCGGTATGGGGTCATTGTCATCCTTATAGCCGACATCAACGATGTAAGTGGAATTTACTGATAATTTTGTAGTCATATATATTTTACAGTCAGATATATTTATTTCAGTGTTTTCTCCAAAGTGCATTGCCCGATGGGAGAGTCAAAGTCCTTTCATTGACTGGACTGTTCCATATTTCTAAGAGGGATCGGGCTTCAGAGTTCTGTAGTCTTCTTCTTTTTTAGGGGCTGAAAAACATGTTCAGTCTTTATAAGTCAAGAATAAAATTGTCCAGGCATCAAGATTTACCCCCTCTGCTAAAGTGGAGCCATCTGTTCTTTGTAGCAGGCTTCCAGATGTCTTTCTGACAGCCTGTGCTAGGTTCTGAGGTTTCAAACACCCCCTTTTCTGCCAATCAAACGTTTTAGTTTACTGGGGAACCAGTAACAAATGGAACCTTCTTTACAATCAAAAGAAATTTGTTAGCGCAAGTTACAAGGTCAAATTAAATGCCGGTTTGGTTGAATATTAGCCAAATTCAGGAATGAACTAAAAAATAACAGCACAAACCATTGAAGGTATTAAACACAGTGGCATTGTAAACCGTTTAAACGCGAGAATAGAGACTTATAACTTTGTTTCCCATTATGGGGACTCTATCTATTGGAAAATTGTTGGATCACAAAACTGAAGGTCACATTGGAGCCCCTCTTTAAACCCAGCCCCCCGCATCTTATGTTTTTCATTCATGTAGTGGGATTACATTGAGCCATATCTTATACGCTTCATAGCCTACATAGTGACGTCATTCTGTAACGACAGGTTTGACCTATGTTGTCCTGGTGATGGAACAAAAAACACGTAAGTCTGTAATAATATATCTGTCCTTGCTATATGCTTATATTTACACATCAAATAATTATGAATGTCGCATATTTAACTTGACATTTATTCTCATATTGCAAATAGTATATACAAATAATTTAAGAGAAGAGCAGAGGCAAACATGAAGGCATGTATTCAAAAGACCGAGACTTATATAAAAAAAAGCCTTTATAAAAATAAGAAACTGGACTTCTTAATAGCACCTTTCATTTCTGGTCTTTATGAAATAATCTTCTGTAAATCTCTTCAATAGTCAAAATCTGATGTACTCTTTTTTTTAAATCATGGATTTGAGTCCCACCACACGAATTATAGCTTATTTTACTGAATGATTAAAATTATTTACTTTATGTTCCCATGATTGTTTTAGCTACTTGCTGAACATTAATTAATGTGGCCATGTCTATTGCTTCTTTTTCTCTCCCCGATTATAATCTTCAAGTGCTTCAATTTTGTTTAATGTGTGTTAGGTTGAAATAGGTGCGATTCAGTTTATCTGTCGTAGTATGTAAATTTAAATTAAGACTCACTGGTAATTTTTTAGTAACTTATTTGTGCCCTTTCCACTAAAGTCTAGTCGTCGTTTGTTCTTCTTTGATGTACTTTTATACTAGGTCCCCAAAATGATCAAGTGTGCTGGACGGGTTTACCGTCGCTAAAGACAATTTTAACAAAATAAAATAGATAAATACTAATAAAAAGTAGGCCTAATTATTTTTGAAAAACCGAAGTATCCATCGACATTATCATCAACGGTGATTAATACATTCTAAAAACTTCCGGATCAAAGAATTGACCCGGATCAGGGTCCCGTCGGGCCGGACCCATGTGTCAAAAATTACCCATAACTGGGTCAAACGCAGATCAGGAGTTCAAATTCCGGTTTTAACCACTTTCTGGGTCAGCCTTACCCAGAAACAGGTCAGGTCATGGAGTTGTGGTCAATTTTGACCCGGTAGTCTTATAGACTGTTATGATTGCAATTCATTTTACGATTTTACTTGAATATTTATAGTTTCCAAGTGATAACAATACAATTTGATATTTTCCTAATTATTTTGTAAGCAGAGTTGATACGTTGTCTTATGTGAACGAATCCCACACCATAACGGCAAACGGGTACCCTGAGCCCTATTCGGGTTACTCCAATTCCTTCTTGGTCATGTTCTTGGTCACTCCGCCGGCCACCACGGAACTGTGCAGCGCTGGGTCGACGTCACGCAGAAGACGTGAAACCGATACCGTTTTGGACTGGGGAAGGCCGCATGCAATTCGAAGGCGTGAAACAGGTAAAAGAGTCGCTCAGATATTTGCTTCATTATTAATAATCACAATATTGACTTAAAAGTCTCATTAGATCGCCACGAAAATGTGTGACTATAAAGTTTTACCTGGAAAGAAGCACTGCAGCTGTTGATAATGTTTAACAATTTAAGGAACGATTTCCTTCTTAAGAACGTGGTTTTAGAGAAAAGGGATTAAAAACAATTCCAACGTGAGAAACGTTTTTCAGATTGTGTGTTCCAATTAAGGATTATTCTTCATGCGTGGACATAACTGCTTTCAAAAACTCTACCACCTGTTGAAATATTTTATTCTACATTTATATAAAATTAAAACAGTCAAACGGTTACCACAACGTACTGTTTTCTGTTCCAGGACCGTATTTAGACCAAGATGTTTTACTTGAAGCCATCGAAGAGAACATGGACAATCTAACCATGTCACTGTCCTCGTTGAATGTCAGCGTGTCGGTGGAGGGAGTAGAAGCGGGTCAGGAGGAACCCGTCGTAACGGCGGCACCGACGACCGCGATACCAGCCCCCGTCGGTCTCTCCACGGCCGTCGTCATAGCTATCGTTGTAGCAGTCGTTATAGTTGTAGTCTTTATCGCTGTGATTGCTGTTGTTGTTTGCATGCAGTAAGTGAAAAAGAATATACCACTTCTTCAAATGTTACAACTTTTTATTCACAAATTTATTTTTGAACAGTAGGCCTACTTGATTAAATCGACCGTCTAAGGGTCATTTTAAAACCTCGTTAAAAAGTCCTACTTGCTTTTTATGTAACTTAGCTTTTTCGCCGACTCCACTGTTTATCTTTAGCTCTATTCATAGCTGGTCCTAATGTTTTCATTATTTCTTGGCATTATCTGTTTATTTAGCTCATTATCGGTACATTTTGCATTCTCCCATGTCCCTTTTCGGTTTAGTTATGTTGTTTGTTTTGGTTTTTGTTTTTCTGTCTGTGGCTGTTCCCCTCAAGCCTCGGCTTATTTGAACAGCCTCCTTACTCACAGCTGTGATTGTTAATTTTTTGTCGGTATCACAAATTTGTCCAATTGATTTTGTCTTTTCTTATTGTGGGTACGGAAATATTACATTGAATTGAATTGAATTGAATTAACGTGGCTTTTTCCTGTCCATCTTTCAGGGTTTCCAAGAAGTCGAAGATTGGTCCGTCCAAGAAAAGTAACAAGACGAGTAAGTCAAAGCTTCTTTCTTGCAAATTGATTTAAGAAAGTGGGGGCCATTGCATTTATAATATTCTGTTCATTTTCAAGATTAAATACAAAAGGTCCTTTCGTCACATAGCTGCTGGTTTGTGCAAAAATGTAAACAATATTTTATTTGAAAGATTATGGTTTACTACTCAAGCAAAAATGATTGGGCGTGTTTAGGATCTATGTGGCACCAAACCAAGGCACTGGGAATGTTGTCAAAGTGTGTGTTTGTAAATATGTATTTTAAAAAATTGATTACAAACTATTTTCAGACAACAACACTGGCCAAGATAACATCGGAATGGAGAAATGTGACCCATAGCTCGGAGGTTCGGTGTTGGGGTGTAATTAGCATGCAACTCGGGTTTGTGGATGTGAGTCGGCTGTGACAGCACCGTACTGTATTTTACACTCTAAAACCTCCCCGGTCACAATTGACACGGGTCTTACAGGGAACCTGATGGCCCATTTCTATGTCAGTATGACTTGCAGACTCAGATGCTGCGTCAGTTTGATCCATTTATGGGTCATATTGACACATATTCCGGTTTAAACTGACCTCAAAAAGGGTCAGACCCCCACCGGACCCGTAGGTCAATTCTGACCAGGGAGTTTTCAGATTGCATAACATCATTTTAGACAAATATTGTTTTCAAATTTGTGAGCACATTGTTAATACATACTACGCCTTGCAGGAACTGGTATCTTATAAAAAGTCAAATAATGTATAGAGATTGTTATGCTGAATTTTAACATAGAACTAAACTTCGTGAGTCACATAATTTTAAAGACTGTTTTTTTTTTGTCTACAACAAAAAACCTTCTTGTGCTTTTAATCTTATTATCAAAATATTTGAAAGATGAACAGCATATTATGAAATATACATGAAATTATATATTTTTGTAACGCTTCTCGAATTAAAATTAGGTCATATAATTTTTTGTAAATACATTCGTTTAGGAATGATTGAAATTTAACTCATATGTAAATGTAATAGACACAAAAATGTATAATTAGTTTAACATACCGGCAGGTCATGTTTGATTGCTTTCTTCATTAGCCCGTCCAATCGCATTCTGTGTTTTCTTTCTCTCTCTCTTGCTCTCTCATTTTGAATGTTTTTGGGTTCTTCTTCTAGGGGAATTACTCTTTCGTTTGCGTGTACAACTAGGCCTATAGACCATGTTACATTTGTTTACAGAGAGGTGACCTTACAATGCATTTCCTGACGGGCAAGATACTACACAGGCTATAATGGAAAACATTTCATTTTGTGTCATAATTTTCACATAAAAACTTCAAAATTTATAAAAGCAACAGCTGTACGGCTTTTGAATTGCCCCCCTTTTTTCATATCAAAAGTTGAGAAAAATCAGACAGTGCAATCTCCATAAAACATCAGATTTGTTGTATTCTCCCATTGATCTGTGTACAAATGTGCCCGTAGGAAGTCCAGGTTCTGTGGCTCTTTTGTAAACATGTGATGTCACAGGTCACATGGTCTATAGATCACACACACACCACAAAACAGTGTCAACTGTTATATTGGTCTTTTTATGTTTATGATGAATGTAGCCTATACAAAAAGTAAGGCCAGCCAGCTAGTTTATAAGTTTTTCTTTTAATTAAATCTTGTCCTGTCACTGTTGGGTATCGCAGTTTTTTAAGCCCATATTCCCACATCAAAATAAACCTCGGTTGGCAGAGAGTTCGCTGTGCTAAGGTATTGAGTAACTCAAAATGCTCGGTGTAGAAATGGATCAGGCCCCACTGAAGAAATGAATAAATCCCGAAATGTATTACACTTTAACTTTTTAAAACAATAATAATAATGAGTTCAGAGTGGGGGTGCTAAATGTTGTAAATAGTCTTATTTGTATAATTAGAAATTATCAAAATACTTTTTCCTCTTACAAATAAATGTTGTGATGGGTTTTTATTTTTACACTATACTTACTTTTTATGGAAAAACATTTTAGTTCTAAGATGGTTTATTTTTTTAACTTGTAAAATTGTCAACCTGTAGAAGCAAAGAATAAGAATTATTTTTTACAATAAAGAATTGATCTCCAATTTATTGTTTGACGTTTAGTGGCCACAGGACCCGAAGTCCAGATTAAGTCTGACCCGGGAGTGTAATTTCAGAAGTTTGAATCGTTAGAGCAAGTTTCTGTTGTTGGAAAAATATGTAGGCCTATAAGTTGTCTGCAAAACGAAAACATGCAGATTTTTGCATATACTCTTAAACTTCCGGATCCCATTTCTGGGTCAGGCTGATTCCAAAACTGAGTCACAATGATCCCAAAATGAGTCTAAGTGACACAGAATCTGAGTTAATTAATCAACTTTTAACAATTTGCTGTGTCACAGGCCCCCATGGGACCCGGAGCTCGGGTCTGATCCGGGAGTGTTCAAAAAATGTACAATGTACGAATCTACGCACTAACGAATTTATTCGCTGACATTAAACTGTTCTATATTATGAAGTCAAACTATTGAAAAGGTGTGAGTTTCAATTTGTTTTATTTTTTCACCCAGTTTTTGTTATTACTCGGTCCTATTGTTTACGAACCTATATGCCCTAATTGTAATAGTTGGTATTCGTTACAATGAACAGTTTCTTGTATAGGTCTACTGCAATTTAAGGGTATTAAAATACCCATCAAATTAGCTACATGAAACCTTTAAAACCAGCCTTGAAAGCAAATTGACTCTTCTTCAATTATGCTGTGGTAATTGTTCCATTGATTTTTAGAAGATCATTGTTACTGTTGCCTGTCAACGAATTAGAGTAGCTGCCGTAAAGCGGCGTAGCCAGAGAGGAGGGGATTAAAAAGTATCTTTCTGAATTATATGTAGGGTTAAAGATTGGTCAATACTCCAAATATTAATGACCACATCAACTTACTTGGTGATGAGCACACTGCAGAGCTGTAGACAGTATAAACTATTTAGAGAGCCTTCGACGCTGTTTTCTCAGCAAGTATAGACACTGATTCAGCTGAACATTTCACATATTACTTTATTGTATCTTTCTTTATAAGTTTGCCTTTAAATCAGCATTACGATGACAAAATTGATGAGCCTACCTTTAATCAATATAAACACTGATGAACTCGCCCAAAATACAAGGAAGTTTACTTTAACTACACTTCTAACAAAAAATATAGTTTTATTTGTTGTATATCTATTATGTGCTGGAATATAGCAAACAACGGGGAGACTGACACAACATCGTTAAACCCTATTCACCTTGGGCTATAACAATTTTTGAAACAGTGTTGGGGTCTATTCCTGTTCTACCCGATACTGACACAAGGGTAGATGACAGCCAGTTATGCAACACAACCCCCGGATTGGCGATCTTTTGCACGCCTAATTACACTATAAAGGCTCATATCCAGGTCAGCTTAGGCCCAGCAGGGCCTGATCCATTTCTGTATCAGTTTGACCCGGAGTCCTTTTCGATGTTACCCGGAAACCTTGTCAAATGTCAATTTTCAAATCAATGGTTACAGGACACATGGAGCAAGTTCGAGTGCACACATTAGTCAACCCTTGGTTGACCACTGACTAGCAACGTATGTGCGCAGTGAAGTACTCACGCGAACGACTCGTTTTGAAGTCTAGTCAACCATCGGCAAGGTATTCAATATTTCCATT
>JAUELU010000053.1:11603592-11615883 GCA_032357145.1 Evasterias troschelii | reverse complement strand
ATGCCCGATGTGGACGCCGGGTCCTGACGAATTCTAAGGTGTGGCTATAGAGGCAAGGCGATACATAATCATCCGTACTACCTGAGCCAGTTTCCTTAAAAGCCAAACCAGGGAGTTCGTCGCACAGTACTCTCGACCTCCTGTAAGTAAATTTGTCATTGTTTCTATACCCTTGAACAATCCTCTGTGCTTTTGGGCAAAATTTCAATTTTTCTGCTATTTAACGAAAATTACAATTCTCTTGATTAAAGCGAGTTTCTTTTATGCATCTTTTAACTCCATGGTTTTTGGCACGAGGCACAGCCTAACAAGGAACCTGGCACTCACCACGCTCATCGTTGTTTTAAGTTATTACCGTAGTATTCAGGTCTAGTATTAAAATAGTTAGGAAAATATCATCGCTAGTTTATGTTGGCTTTGCTCTCAGTTGCTTTTAAGTTAGCCATAATTAATCCTGCTTATTGCTGTTGTTACGTACAACGCTGGCTTGATTGCTACCTAAAATATGATTAATCATGCACACTTTGTTGCTTCGTAAATAATCTGCTTTGCAGTTCTTTGATTTCGCATGTCTGATTAAACTTAATTTACTTATTCTTCACTTCATAAAACGTGGTTTCTGAGCCTGAATCCATTTGTTTTGCGATGCCCTGTTACTATATGAACCGTTCTTTATATAGGCTACATTTCACAATCCCATCCGTGACACACAATATCTCGACAAAAATAACTCCAGTGAATTTTAAAATCGCTCATAAAAGTTCAAATTATTTTACGAACAGGCTTTACGTCGTGTGATTTATGTGGTAGTGGATCCCCCTATCTCGCATAGCCGGCATACCAGTCGCATTTTTAATCTTTTGGCCTCTAGTATTTACTGACATTGAATGCATGAATTATATATTGTGTTATGATAAACAAGGGGTATAGACCTACAAGGTTTTGCAAAGAAGTATTACAGCTTTTCAGTTGTGGGTTTTTTGTGTGTGCCATTTTCATACTGGATCTAGTTAGTTTAAGGGCAATTGATGCACCGAACCTTGAACATCCTTATGTGATATATATTGAGGTAAGAGCGCAACTATCTGCCACACTGCGGAAATGAAGTTTTGATTTCTTAGTTCATTGGGAATCTAGTACATGGAAACGTGTGTGTATCACTTTGCAAAAAAAACCTACTAACAAAACAGGGGGGGGGGGAACTCGAAATACTTGTTGCATTGTCATGATTACTCAGCACTATTGGCAACAAATAAAAAAATAGTTGACAATGTTAAGACAGAGTTGACCAATATACTGACAATAATACAGGAGTCTTATATTTTACCCCCATATCAATGTAAAACCGTCATAATTTTCTCTTCAAGGACAGACTTGTCCCGAATAAAAAGTTAACATTTTGCTCGCCAGGCACAATCTCCATTGATAATTAAACTTGTCTAAAATAACAGGAGTGAGTTTATGAAGCTGTAAAGCGTATTATGTATTCAGTTTGATCCATCACAGAACAACATTATGAAAATGGTGGAAGGTCACATCACTGCACACAAAACGATATGGAGTATACACACAACAACTGGCTCCTACTGGAAATGAATAGCATCCTTTGGAATGACCTGGGGTCAGACAGTGAGTGTCTTGACAGTTCTTGGCAACACCTCTTAAAGTGACAACCGTCTGATAGCTGTAAAGCGATGAATGTGTATGTGTTTTATAATTTAGTTACTTGTTTTTAAACAACGAGAGTAGCTGTAACAGTTTTACACTAGACACAACATTAGACACAATTCATAGTATTTTTACTAAGTTTTCAGAAGCATACAAAAAGATCTTTCTTCATGCTATCAACACAAATTTTACAAACAAATATAATTTAAGTCACGAATCCATACGTTAAAGGTATTGCCTTAACAATCCTTCCTCCGTGCCTTAATTCGGTTTAAAAGTTTAGACACTAACAAAACTGGCTGTTCCGTGAGTGCTCCACAGAAAATGGAATCACATCGATGAATGAAAGCATAGCATGCATAGTGCCAACCGAAAGTATCTGTATTATGTCTGCCAAGAACAAAACAAACAAAAGAATGACAGAGGGTCTCGAGTTTATAGCAAAATAGTACAAAACATGTTCCTTTTGTACGTGGGTGTCACAGCTTGTCAGCAATTTTGGTTATGGAGGTCGTTAGCTGGTAACATAAACTGAGACTAATGATAAGTTCTTATCCTTGACCCCTCTATGCCAAATACAAATACAACAGAGATTTAAAGGCATGGTAATACATGATGGTGCATCATTGGTTTTTGGAGATGTCAGTTGCATTTGAATCCTATTAATCCACAATGTGCAATAGGATAAATTACACCTGTGAATCTTCATAATTGACTGGATGTTTGCACGTTGTGGAGAAAACAACAATATACAGTCATGCTCGATTTTTAAATTAATAAGAATGAGTGTTTTGGAGTATTTCAGTCTCGGGAAGGCCGGGGTTACATTCATGGGACACAACAAACTTAGTGAATAAAAGTCGTCAATTAATGTATTTCTGGTCTATACCTAACGTCCACTTTTGATAACAATTCACAAAACTTTAATTTTGGGCTTCAAAATGTTGCCATGAAAAAGAAGTAAGTAACTGCTCGTTTGAACTTTGCTGAAAATTTGACATGCAATAAATACTACTGAAGTCAAGAACAACAAACCTGTAAGCTCGCCATGATGTCAAGAATATAGTTTCCAGTTCAAGATGTGATCGACAATAGTTTCGGAAGACCGCCGTCTTCAATGGTCACTGTGATTATCGTCTGCTAAACTGGTACTGAAAACATGATCTCGACTCCCCAATGAGAACTGTAACCGGGGGTGCCAAGGTGACATTTAAATGGGAGTCTGTTGTATAGCTGAGATGAGCTGAGTGAATCAAAGTTTCTGAAGGTTCGGTCCTACAGCGTGCAAAGAATGTGATATTCGATAAGAACTCTTTCATTCCTTTTTTATTAATTAGTTTGGGTTTGTGGTTGAACAAAGATAAATCGACTAGAGCAGGATTTGAGCCAACGACTTCCGGATAATGATGGCGGCGCTCTACCAACTGGGCGGGCATAGAGCTGTCCTCGCTCTATGAATGAACTGAGCTATCTAGCCCCCTATGTTTGCAGGATCCCTTTTATATTAAACAAATAATTAGAAGAAAGAAGAAAAAATAGTTATCTGAAATGAAAGTGCAGCAGAAAGTAAGGTGACAACATTGGTATTTGATTTCATTTTATTTCAATCAATCAATCAATCAACCACAATGCATTTTTTTTAAAATATAGGCCTACCAGGCTTTTTTTGATCGCCAAAATCAAAACCAGAATTGTGATTTGTGTTGGGTCTTTTAGATGCTCAGCAGTGGGCGCAACCAGACATTTTTAGGGGAGGCTAGCGGGGCGGGGGGCAAAAACCAGAATTGTGATTTGTGTTGGGTCTTTTAGATGCTCAGCAGTGGGCGCAACCAGACATTTTTAGGGGAGGCTAGCGGGGCGGGGGGCAAGGGTCCTGAGCTACGCCCCCCTTACCCTTCCTACGACACTACTGCTGTTCCAAGACTCATTGAGATAGCAATGTGACGTGACACAGTGTTTCAATTTGGAGGATTGTTATCAGAGTAAACCATTCGGATTTAAACCAAACTATATTTTGGGGGAATAATTACTTATCATGTATACTTTGTTTATGCATTAAAAGTCATTCATTTTCTATTAAAAAAATCTTCATGCGCGGGAGGTCGGTCGACCACAATTACTTCAAATAGCGCCCTCGCCGACAAGCAAAAGACTGCGCTAATATCCAACCTCGAACAGAGACCACTCATTGTTGTTCCCATGAGATCGACCCTTTTAGCGCTGTTGGTGGTGATAACGAACGTATGCGATATGCACAGTAGTCGTATATAATACGCGTTGTGCCATGGTGGAGCACATTTCATGCTCAAGAGTTGTGCTTCTTTGACCGTGTAAAGTGGTTGTTTTCGGACAAAATCACGGTCTAAAAATGGAGGAGTTATTACCACATCCAAGCCCCAACGTGTCAATGAACGGTAGTAGTAGTGGTTGCCACGGTTGTATGGATTTCGTCGAGGACGACCAGGGTTTGCAAATTCTGAACAAACTTCTCAAGCAGCGGTCCGACGATAAGTATTGTGACATGGTGCTACGGGTTGGCGGCCGGGTGTTCAAGGCCCACCGCAACGTCCTAGCAGCGTGCAGCCCGTACTTCGATACAATGTGCAATAGTGGGCTTGAAGAGGACCTACAAGCGATGGCAAATGTCTCCTGTACTTCGGCTGAAGGGATGGAGTTGATATTGGACTATATGTACACAGGTAGAATAACACTCACGGCAGATAACGTGGAGTGTATACTCCGCGGTGCCGACCCATTCCTCATGACAAATCTTAAAAACTACTGTCACAAATTCCTCTGGCAGAACATGGACTCCTCGAACTGCCTGGTGGTGAGACACTTGGCGGACCTGTACCAATTCAAGGAGCTTTACCAGCGAGCATCAAAGTTTATCCGTAATCAGTTTATGCATGTTGTGCAGTATTCTATTGAAGACATCCTTCAGCTAGGTCTTAGAGAAGTTCTTGACTTGATCACTGATGACAAAATAAGAGTCGAGAAGGAGGAGAGCATCTACGAGATGGTAATGGAGTGGGTGAGAATCGATAAAGAGAGGGCAGCTCAGCTCCCTCAACTATTGGCGCATGTCCGTCTGTCACAGCTTGATCGCAATTACCTCAAAGATGTTGTGGAGAAGGAACCGCTTGTGATCGGAAACGAGGAATGTTTGAAACTCTTGGCGGAAGCTTTACATCAGACGGACACAACAAGGAGAAGCTACTGCAGCGACAGTCCAGTCTTGAAACCCCGTAAAGGACGACTGACTGATGTTGTGGTCATCACAGGTGGTGTCAGCGATAAAGGCCCACTGGAAAAGAGCTTTGGTTATATCATCGATGAGAACAGATGGACACTGTTGCCAGGGTTACCTGAACTTCGATTCCACGCTGTTGCTGTACTGAACAGCTGCCTGTATGCAGCAGGTGGATCAAGCAGTGGCATTGTTTCAAGTTGCGTCCACTGTTATGACCCTATGAATAACTCGTGGGGCACCGTGGCCAGTTTACAAACACCCAGAGAGTACATTTCCCTGGTATCGTGCAATGGATGTCTGTACGCCATGGGGGGCATGCGATGGGAACGTCTACAGCAAAGTGTTGAAAGATATGACCCTGATGTCGACCAATGGTGCTATGTATCACAGATGCCAACCAAACGTTATTCCATGCACCTCACGACCCTTGGCAATCGCTACATTTATGCGATAGGAGGTCGTGATGCTGAAAGACATTCTATATCAACAGTTGAACGATACGACACGCACACCGACGAGTGGATAAGTCTACCTGACATTCCCATCCCAAAAGGTGACCAGCCATGGGAATTTCCCGTCGTCGAAGCCTACGATAACAAAATCTATATCACTGATCTTGCCACGAAAGCCTTCTGTCTAGACGCCATCAAGAACAAGTGGTCGGAAGACACTTGTAACTTTGGCCAGGCGGTAGGTGGTGGCGCTTGCCTACAGTATTGCACCATGGACAGGAATGTGTTCATCTTTGAGGGTTGTGATGCGTGCATCTTTAACAGGAAGCTGAACCTCTGGAGTAACATTGCATCTCCACCTGTATCCACACTCGCCTCAGCATGTTGCGTCTTACAAGTGCCTTATGAGTTTCTGACTAAGACGTTGTAAATGATGCCTAAATTCAAATTCAGGTAAGAACCGCCTTTCTCAAAAACATCCCCCTCCCACTTTACCACCAGCTACTCCTCCTAGAACTGAGGTTTGTTCCGCTATCATCTCGTGTTGTATTTTTTAGAGATAGATACTTTGACCTTTGTAATTACATCATTTATGGGTCCTTACCATTTATTATTGGTGTGTAGAATTATTACGAGACGATAGCGGAATAAACTCCATAGTTCTACTAGTGAGTAACCACTACCCAGCTACATGTACATGTACCACATAAATACATAAATTACTATCTAGTGAATGTATTAATTGTTATTGGACCACAAACTGCTGTATACACACATGCCTAGGCTGCAAACATTAAATGTAACAATAGCAGGTATGAACAAATCCGCATATTTTGTATGCGTAGATGAACATACTATTAATTATGTATTTACTGTTTGTACTATGTGTGTAGTATGGCATCTCTGTCTAATATGTTATAGTACAAGTTTTATACCACACGCATTGATCCATATTTTGCCGTATACTGTGGAGAAACTCCAAAGTTTAATATAGGAGTCCTTGTCTTATATGTATAAGAAACTTTGCAGTGTCGTCTTCAAAATAATCGTTTGTCCCAAGGTCGTGTCACGGGGACAAGGTTGGTGTCTACATGGAGTCAGCCATGTTGTTCAGATTTTTTAAAAGAAGTTTCAGAGTGTAGGGTGGTCAAGTTTCTGTGTACATTTTGTTTCTTTTTAGAAACAAATTCCAATGTCAAACCTGTGTCAATTGTCATGTGTGAGTTATACATGAGTAAATATTGGTGAAATTTGGCTTGCCATTTTTCCAGATTTCACTTGTGATTACATTTTGCGACAATGCACCCAATACATTGTACATGCAATACTTGTATTAATAGCATATGGACAAATCTGTCTTCTTTTTTTATCTTAATCTACAATACATGTACACAGTTTGTTTTAATGTGTAATGTATGACATTTCTGTTGTATACATGTACGTCACACAAAATGTAAGGACGCAGAAATCCGTGTCTGTCAACCTTGTGGGCGATACCTCATTCGCTTCATTTGCTCTTCTCTCCATAGAGCGTATTTAATTTTAAACGGATTATGCAATATATAGATGGAAGCACTGTATGCTCCCTGTGTGACGTACACTTTCATTTTTCTTACAGTCACACTGCACTTGCACAATGGAATCCCAGCGTAATTTTGCTAATGAATTTGTTAAATTTGACCAATGACGACAGAAATCACTCTTTGAAAGGACTTACGGGCAAATCACGTTATCACAATTGTTGTCACAAAACCACAACTTTGCTTTTTTCCTATTTTCACATTACCAGTACACGCATCATCCACTAACAACAGAAAAGAAAGAAACAAAGTTGTGGTACACTTTGGGGCATGCGTTGGTTCAAGGTTTTAGCCAGGATTTGGTAAAAGGGTGTCCAAATTTGCTTGAAATTTAAAAACTGGGTGTCCAAATTGTTCACTTACACTTCGTTTACATGTAAATTACAGATAAAACAGGGTGTCCAAATTTAAAACAGGGTGTCCAAAAGACACCCAGACACCTCTCTGGCTAACACTATGCGTTGGTTTGGACTTCAACTTGAGTGAACCCAAGTTGGATAATATCATTGGGCAAGCCTATGTTTGTTAGGATTTTTCAAGATGTGGGGTACTTTCACAGATTGTCATTTTTGTGTTCTATCGGAACTGTTTTGAAAGTTGTGATCGCTCAATGTATAGATTAAGATAGCCCTTAGTGTAGGGACACAAGACAGCCCTCTTGTGTCCAAACATGGTTGTCATGTACTTGTAGAGAGTCTGTACATCCTCTCTAAGTTATACATGTATGTCATGAGTTGCTGATTCATCTGTAAACCAAGACTTTACATTTGTAAAGATTTGTTTCTAAATTTTTGCATGTTTACACCCCTTGTTGGGACATTCAAGAGTCCAATTTGCATTTAAAGTTTGACAGACACACTCTATTTTTCCGCCCTCTAAAAATTAACCTAGAATTTAAACTGACATTCTATCCTCAACTTAGTTGTTGAATGCCATATTTAAGAAAAACAGTCATCACATAGTATTTGTTTTCTGTAATCATGTTGTAATAGTTTTACAAGATTTGTTTTCTATGACTAAATAACAAAATTGACGCAGTGTCAGAAAGTCAATGCTTTGGTGAAATTATGGCTTTAATTTTTAAATTTATATTACTGCTTAGAACTGGCTAATGCTTCATCATTGCTGTTGAGTGTTGAAAGTTGAAACACTACATGGTTCAATTTAGGCAACCCAGTAACACTCTGGGCAGATTCAAGCGGCTTTACACATTGTATACTCTATCTATTATTTGCAACACACCACATTTGTGACCTTAAACAAATCTTTGAGAAAATTTAAGTTGTGACCCCCCCAAAAAAGGTTTAGGAAGTCAGCTTTGAACATATATACTTCGACTGCAGTTATTGTCACTAGCAAAAGCCCCCGGTTTTTTTTGCAATTTAAAAAAGAAAACATTTTAAATACAGGGCACTGCAGTTGTTAAAGTCACTGGACACTATTGGTAATTGTCAAAGACCAGTCTTCTCACTTGGTGTATCCCAATACATGTATATATATGCACAAAATAACAAACCTGTGAAAATTTGAACTCAATTGGTCGTCGAAGTTGCGAGATACAGTAATAATGGAATACAAAACACCCTTCTCACACAAAGTTGTGTGCTTTCAGATGTTTGATTTCGGGACCTCAAAATCTAATTCTGAGGTCTCGATAATAACTTCTTTCTCAAAAACTACGTTACTTCAGAGGGAGCCGTTTCTCACAATGTTTTATACTATCAACAGCTCTCTATTGCTCATTACCAAGTAAGTTTTTATGATAACAATTATTTTGAGTAATTACCAATAGTGTCCACTGCCTTGAAGGGCTCTCTTGCATTGAACAGTGGCGGCACTATGAGATGGGGTTGTTGTGAGGGCAGAGGAATCTTATCTTGCTGTTAACATTTGTTAAGTTTGAAATGAGATATTCGATATCCTCCTCCCCAGAACCATTTCTTTGCTCCTCTTTTTCCCAATCCCACCCAAATTTATTTTAATGGCCACCAGTTCCTGGCAATCTCTAGAAGAGAAAAGGATCACTTTTCAATTCATGTTTTCTTGCGAATAGTAAGACACTTGTGCATTCCGCGTGTAACACAAACACATAAATTTGTTGACGGAGAAATTGGCTACCAAACATTTATTTTCATTAACCAGAGGTCAGTTTTAATTATCTGGATAATTTCATTTGCCTACTAACGCAGTAAGAGAAAAACCAAGACCTCTGTTTAGGGAAAAGGGAAAAGCCTACAGCCAGCCACGCTAACTGAATGTATTTTGTGACAAAAACGTTCATTGATTGTTATTGATTGGGAAGAAGAAGCAACAACAGAATTGACTGCGTCCCACAACCAGTCAATATGCGTTTGAAACACTGACAGCTTGTGTAGGGATGTTGACAAGCTTTGTAGCAGGTCTTGACGACAATGAAAAGGAGGGTTGTATTGAGCGCATCCTCTCCCTCCCTCCCCTTCTCAGCTGCCGCCCCCAACCCCAACTTTATACAAAGACATTTTCTGTGAACTCGTTAAAAATCCATATTTCGTTACAACAGAGTCATTGTAGTCATCTTGTGAAACCAGGATTGTTGTTTTCAAAAAAAAAAAAAAATCAATTTGCTAAGAGGTGAGAGTAAATTAAACAAACTAAAAGCTTACAAGGGGTATGACTATGTTCTTATTCAAAGTACATGTAGATCATTGATAGGAAGCGCGCACCAAGTTGACCAACATTTGGAATTTGACTAGGTTTCCATTCCTTACAGTGCTGATGGACGAAGAACAAAACTAAACTACATTTTTTCTTTATTGTGATGAAATAATTTCATTTAAAAAACCAACAGTTATTATAACATTTATAACAACTTTTGATACTACAATTTGATTTTAAAATCAGTGTTTTGTTTTGTTTTGGGTTCTTCTGACCATGAAAGCTCCAATAAGTTGAGATTTCTTCAGAGCAAAGTGATTGAAAATGAATATTTAGAAAGTCCCCCTTCCCTTCCTCTCAGTGACATTTGAAAAAAAATACCTTTTCTAAAGACGTCTTCAGAGAGAGAAAAACGGTCTGGCCATAAATCTAGTTTGCCCTTTTCAATGTTTTCCTGGAACGTCCGTATCCATTGTGTGTCCAGTCCCCCCTCCACAAAGCCAAATTAAAGCAAGGCCCAGTGCTGGCTGCTCATGTGTGTGCAGAGATCACAACGAAAGAGCCAGCTTTGTCTTCTTCCATGGTTTGATGGTCGTGGTTTGTTCTCTTTGCTGCAACTTGAGCCTTGAGCATCAAGAAGTCTTAAAATACATACCCAGGACATCAAACTCTCGTTTAGCTCATCCTAGGTTAAGCTTTATCAGGCAGTTTGTTGCCTTATAGGGAAGTTATACGTTTGGTAATCACTCTTAAAATTAATGGAATTAAAATGTATTGGTTAGAAGCCTATTGGAGCTTTGAATAGTACAAAACATTTCGAGAAATATTTCACTTCGAAGTGATGTGGTTATGGAAAAATATATCAGTTTGTATCCCCCCAAAATTTGAATCCGAGCCATGTTTCTGTTTCACGATTGTGTATAATTCCAATGACGGATTACTCTTCCTGCATGGACAAGTGTATGTCTACATTATATAAGCAGGATTAATATAATTGAACGTTCCCAAATACCAAAGGTACACTTTGCCTTTAAGCTTTATCAGGCAGTTTATTGCCTTAAATGTATTTTAAATTATCGTTGTTAACGAGCCGTGCGAAACAATGACATGAGCTGGAAACCTCTGAAGCTTGCCGCTGTTCTCTAAACCCCTTCACCTGATTTTTTTGCTTAAACCCCTGAACAAGATTTGACATGTAATCTCCTTTGAATGAAAACTAATCTGATTTAAGGGTAACTTCCTGACAGGCCAACAATGCTCTCAGATAGAAAAGGATTGACTGAACGGGTTTTGCTCTTAGTGTAAGTCAACATTGTGTTCATTTCCTGTTTGTTAGATTCCCAACCTTGTTTTTCAAACGGTCTTCGTCTTCTTTCGTATCATCTCTGGACCAAGGTGAACGTTTTATTTAGATCTACAGGTAGTGTGCTGATTTCAAGATATTTGATGGTGTCCTCATCAAGGTGTTGAGTCCCTGTTTGCTTTTTGGTGGTCTGAAGTCGAAGCAGTCAAATATACTTACATTTTATTCTTATATGCACAAGGTATGCATACGTGTTCAAGACCCGATACTTACTGTCAAATAGTCTGTAACCTGGGCTCAATTTCATACTTAAGCAGAAAATGTTGCTTTAAAGCAACTATCTGCTAAGCAAAAATGAGCAGGATACCAGTAATAATGTTTACATTTGACATGGTACTTTGGATGGTACCTTTATTCGGGTAAGTAAAATTATTTTGTGCGTAGCCACTTTCTGTGCTTAAGCAGCTTTATACAATTAGAGGTCCCAATTTCATGAGCTTCTGAAGCAGAAAAACATGTGTAACAAATATCTGGTCAGCATAAATTAGGTCACACAGTGTTCTGGCTAATTTCCTTATTCGGGTAAGCAGACTTGTTTTGTGCTTATAAATGTTGTGCCAGCACACAACCAACTATGATTACCTCTAAGAGAAATATCAAGTCATAAATGTGGTAATAAGATAAACTACAAACAGTCCTAAAGACAAAGAAAAGCACATTACTTTAATTGTAAAAAAGGACAGAAAAAGGGATCCTGTAAAATTGGAAGCATACAATGTAGCAAGTACTTAGCATCAGGTATATCTGTGTACATAAAGTTGGGGTCTTTTATTATTGATAAACACAAGCAACGGTGCAGATTTGTTTATTTGTTTTTTTTCTAAAAGGAGAATTGTTTTTATTAAAAAAAAAACAACAACAAAAAACCATCAAATTAATACAAATTTTTATTTCCATTTTCTTGTCCTGTGTAAATGGACTCTTAAAAGTTTGCAACAGGAAAACAAACTGCTTGTGATCGAGAATCTATTATTCTAAAGGCAGTTGGTTACGTTTTCATTTTTATTAGGTGGGTGTAAATCATGCAACATTGCTTCCAGATCCACACTTAATGTATGAGTTTGGATAGAGTAAACATTGTGCATAATTTTTATTTAAAATAGAGATTAGTATGCACATTTATTTATGTATTTTGTTTTAACAAAATTCAACGCACAATTGAAGCACAGCATGTCAGCGCTAGGATTTGCCTGTTGAATAACAGACTTTCAGCAAATCTATTTTTTGCATATCATATCTCTGTGGGATTGACAAGTGATGGTCAAGTGGGACCTCTGTGATTGAAGTGCACTCAGCAAATGGGTTTACTTGTGTTTTTCAGCAGATCCTGTGGCATAGAGC
>JAUELU010000053.1:11436236-11454053 GCA_032357145.1 Evasterias troschelii | reverse complement strand
AACTATTGTTTTACTCATTTCTCAGAACCGATAGCATTTTAGGCAGAAATATTTTAAGGAACCCTTTCTACCATTACTTACTTTAAATCATGTAAGTTATGTGTGAATCTGTGAACATTTGTGTTTTTCGATCTAACCAATAGTGTACAGGGCCTTTAAACTGTGTAATTTTTTCTTTTATAATTTTTTTCTTTCATCTCCTGAAAAGCCTTTGAGAAAAGCTGTTGGGAAAGACTCTACTGGGTCAAAACATCAGGCCACCAACAAATTGTGCAACAATATAAAATGTAATATACAACATCAAACAGACTTTTGGCCACCCACAAAGTGTTTATATTCTAAGAGCCATATATAGACATCGTGAAATTTAATGTACATGAATATTGAACTTTGCTTCTTAAACCATGAAATAGTCACCAGATTTTATTTAAGGGCAACCAAACTTTGAAGTGTATGAATTGGGAATAACAATTTGCCATTACTCATTTTATAGTTTAGATGAACTATGTTACTTTTAATATGCAATTAAAGAAGTGTGTTAATTTGTTATTGTCGATCATTGTGCATTAAATTTGAAAAAGTAGAGGAGTACTGGTGTTTCATGAATTTCTACTTGATGTCAGTTGTCTGAGTTTAACTAAACACACCAATGATTTCCTTGTTGGGGAAAAGGGCCGCTCAAGGGTCTTTTATACAAAGTGATTTAACAAAGTTGTGTGTTCAAAAGAACTGAATGTATCCTATACAAATATGACGAAAGTGCAGAGTTCAGTTTTGTCAAAAACATGTTGGATCAAATCTTAATCTGTGTTAATGCTTATTACCAGGTGCCATATTTATCCACTAGGCACAATAGAAACTGTATCTCAGGCCTACAACAAAAATTGGGGGCCTACAAAAAAGTTAATGCCTATAAAGATACAAGAATAGCCTCTGGACTGGGAAAGTTTCAGACTGGTACATGTACAATGATTACCACAAAGTTCATGTAACTAAAAGTTGGCCCTAGAGCTGAGTGTCTGGGAAACACCAATGCCAAGGGCATTGGAATACTAGTGTATAGGACCTAGGGAACACAGGTGCCTAGGACATAGGAAACACAACACTGATGTCCACGAAGGCTTGTGCCTAAGACCTACGGAACACTGGTGACAAGGGTCTTTAGAACACTGGTACGTAAACATATGAAACACTCGGGTGCCAAGGGCCTACAGAACACTGGTGCCTAGGGCTAGGGCCTATGGAATACTGGTACCTAGAACTTATGAAATACAGGTGCCCAGGGCTTACGGAATGCAGAACTTTGCGCCTGGGACCTAGAGTACTGGGGCCTACAGCCTACAGAACAAAATGTGTCTATGGCCTACTGAACAAATGTGTCTATGGCCTACTGAACACTGGTGAACAAATGTGTCTATGGCCTACTGAACACTGGTGAACAAATATGTCTATGGCCTACTGAACATTGGTGAACAAATGTGCCTATGGCCTACTGAACATTGGTGAACAAATGTGCCTATGGCCTACTGAACACTGGTGAACAAATATGTCTATGGCCTACTGAACACTGGTGAACAAACGTGTCTATGGCCTACTGAACACTGGTGAACAATGGTGCCAGGGCCTTCGAAAACTGAAGTCTAGGAACTATGGAACACCGGTGTCACGTCCTCAACGTTCCGGTGTACTGAGCGTTCCAGGTGACATACGCATGCGCGACCGTACTATTCGTTTCAGCCGCGTTGGTGACGTGGTCTCATTTTCGTGCTCTTACATTGCCTCGTCGTAATAATATTTCTCAGATTGTACAAATACAGCCCTCTTTCCCCCCTATATCAGGGGCAGGCCTTCCACATACTTTCTGCTTATAAGGTATCAAGTTATTATTTATGTCTTCACACCTAGAGTTACGAAACGACTTTACATGCTTGTGCCTTCATCACTACTAAAGCTATGGGCGGCGCCATGACAGCTAGAGACTAGAGGCACACTCAGCACGACGCAAAATTGACTACTTTCGCTTGTTGTGCGCAGGCATGACATGACGTAATGTATTATATTCAGTCATCTGGAACATTTAGCACGCTGGAATGCTCAGTGCGCGACACCGGAGCCCAGACACTTAATCCAGCCCTGATACAGCCAGTATTATTATATTATACTCCTGATCAATTTTTGATAGCATTTACATTCGTTGTACAAATATCTGGCCTGCAGTATGATCAATGTCTACTGGTTATCTTTTAACCACAGCCAGCACAATTAAAAATTTTTCCTGAAGTCACAATGTCTGGTGCACTTTGAACTCTTTGATTGAATCACATAATATTGTTTGTGTGTTTATGTATGTCATTTGTTATAACCTCATGTGTGATACAAATACATTACAAATGGGGAATTACCTGTAGTCACCCAGTTTGGGGAGACAAAACATATTTTGAGGTCCTTGCCACGGAAACAAATTCTTAGACGAATGCTAGTTCCCCCAGAAATGTATACTTCAAAGAAAGACAATTATGAATTATTTTTTGATTGAACAGTATTTCCATTGGTTTTGGTGTGCTTTAATTTAAATGCAGCATAAAAATACTTGCTTTCTGGTATGGTACTTACTGAATTAATTGTTAAAATACAGAGTGCTTGTTGTACTGACTCTTGCTCTTTCAGATAATTATTTTTACACTTGCTTGTAACCAATAATGTACCGTTCCAACAAGGAGAAGGCTTGGATGCAATAGTCATTGATTAACAAAGATTATATATCAATGGGTTGACCCAGGATAGACATTAAACCCTTTTCTCTGATTACATGCGTCTTCTCTTTCTCATTTTCATTTTGCCATATGGACATCTGTTCAAGACACTCATGGCCATTATTATTTAGCATCTTGTTATTACCGTCTAGTATCTTCTTACAACATTCAGCTGGTCTCATTAAAGGGAAGATGGAATTTGTTGAAGAAAACACGTACATTTACACACTCTAGTTTTTAAGGAATTTCTGTAAAATTAAAGCCACATCCGATTTGGCGGCTATGGCTATGACTATGGCTATGGCTATGACTATGGCTATGGCTATTACTGGATTACAGCATCATCATTAGGCCTAAAAAAACAAATTATATTGGCATAACGGCCGCCCCCAAAATAGGGTAGGTAGGTAGGTTTTTTTATTTATATTTTTTAATCTTATGTATAAGATAGGACAATCTTGCAAAATTTACCAAGGCTGATTGGATTTAAAATGTGTCTAATGAAAACTAGCATATGGAATTGAATTTACTCTTGCAAAAATCCAATGATGCAAATTACATATGAATCCTAGGATAAATAGGACAAAGGCTTTAACTTTTCAAAGTTTTTTTTTCTCAATCTCTCTCTCTCTCTTATTTCTAAAGCACAAATATGTTACCAGCCAAAATACAATTCCTGATTCATCTGTGACTGGTATTCTGCTCATTTATGCAAAACAGACAGTTTTTAATCACCATTTGCTGCTTAAGCAGCTCTTTGAAATTGGAACCTGGTTTATAAGCCATCTAGCTCAATGGTTCCCTCCTTCACTGGCGTCCTTGTAAATAACAAATAATCAAATGCATGATAGGATATCCTTGTCATTATATCCTTTGCCAAAAAGAAAGCATTCTACCATTTGTTTCAGTCCCAAGATGTTTTGGTCCCAAAATGGTGGCTGATCATGCATGACTCATTCAACATGGTTCATAATGTATTACGATGAAGGCGTACGTGATTGGATTGTCAAAGTAGACATGACCATGTTGACCCAATTCACAACAATAGATCTTGGTCGAACCACTTCAGGAGTCGGTTTCCCCAAGTGTCATACTGTGTACTGCGCATCTTCGGCTTCCAAGCTCATCATACCCTTACATACAAATTGGCTTCCAAATTGACAATCCAAGGGCAGACAGCAGCCGTGTGTGATGTCAGTGCAAGGGCAAAATAGATGAGATTTAATGTTCGTCTTGAAAAAAATGAGATAGGCGACGATAGACGAATGTGGTTCCAGACTCAGGCTGATGCTGCAGTGAAAGATTTGTTGCCCCATAGGTGGATTATACTTGAACACACTGACAACATAGCAAAAAGCAATTCCATTTGTGTCACAGCTTAAAGCTAGATTTATTCACACGCACAAAAATGTCAAACACGCCTCTAGCAGATTTAGTAGTTAAGGCAAGGAGCTGGATAGGGATTACAGGGCAAATTTGCTAAAGCAGACAGAATGATGCAGGGGGAGGAGTGTGCAACAAGAAAGAGCACATGTGCATGTTTGCTTGTTTGACGTGTCATGGCCGAGCAGTCTAGTGCATCAGACTCAAGTTCTGATGGCTGAATCATCAGAGTGTGGGTTCCAATCCCAGTCATGACACTTATGTCCTTTAAAAAAGGAAGTTACAAGTGCTTCTCTTAATTAACTCAGGTGTATAAAAGGGAACCTGAGAGGGCCGAGACAGTATTGTGTTGGATTAACCCCTTAGCCCTAATTTAAGCAGCTTGGGGTTGTATGCTCCACAGGGAGTTGAGAAAGTTAGAGGAGTGGATGCTGGATGAACAAGGATAATAAAGTTATAAAGCGCATTAATCTAGCTTCTAGGATATGTGCGCTCTATAAGAACCAAGTATTATTATTATTTAACATTTTCCAAATGCATCTGGGCTAATAACTGCAAAAGCAAAATTGTGCATTACAAATATATAACAACTTTTTACATCTTTCCAATTTCTTGTGTTTCAGGAACAAACTGACTTTCCTGATAGAATAATTTACATATATACACAAGTACTGACTCAAACATTGACAAAATCTTAAGAACTTAGCATGCACAATTTAATGATGCAAAAAGTTGTATAAATGCTAAACTGTTAATTTGTTAATCTTCACCAAAGTTATGAACTTTGCAGTTTGTTGAAATATTTTCATTTTGTAATGAGATTTTAGCGTGTCCGCCTTTTGGGCGTGTCTTTCTGGATGCGATTGGTCAATGCATGAAGGGGGCGGAGCTTCATGCTATTTGGTCCCCGATGGTACAACCGTTACAAATCCAACTTTAGATTAGTGCAGGTTTTAAGTTGCATAGAAGTTTGAAGTATCATCAAGGCGTGACTCCATCAAGGATCCTTACTGCCAGGTCTCAAGCTAGAGGTACTAGACCTCCCTTTAGACGACAGACTCGAGACGCTTGTCAGAGAACTTCCAGAGGCACCTAGTGATTCAGGAGAAAACATCGAATGTATTTATGTCTGCATCATTATGAACAATGTCAACTTAAAATTACTTGTTAGCATAAACCCTCATTAGCTAATTAGTTCATATTGTAATGGACTGATGACGTGGGTGTGATGCAGCAGAGCTGGGTACGCTTACGGGAAATGAAATGTAAAAGATGATGAAATAAAACAAACGTGAAGATAAAAAGATGAAATAAAACAAACGTTAACATGAAGAAAAGTGGCAAAGCTTCAGGAGGACACCTCCCATAATTACATCAATTAACGAGAAAGTTACAATGTTTTATACACAAAAATTGTAAGAACAGAGGGGCCAATAGAATTTGCACTTACATGAGAGATGGAGGAAGGTGCAGGGAGCTCAGGCCGGAGGAGAGTTTAACGAACATTAAACAAAACCAACAAAAAAAGGGGCTTCGCATTGAAAGTGATATTTTGGGCAAAGCTCCACTCTCCGCACCAAGGTTTTATACGCACATTCCATAATTAGGTAGAGTGGGTAATACAACTCAAAGCAATTACCAAATGAGCGATTCAGAGGGGGAGGAGTACATCAAATGTGTACATGCAAATAAACGGGATAGGTTAAACTTGTCCAGGTCGGTATGTGATACAACATACTTTTTTAGACGAGGGAATACTTTGTCAGTATTTTGAACCAAGTATAGATTTATTTTTTTTAAATTGTTTGCCTTCTTTTTATTTTCTGGATGTATTTTTGTTACATGTGTAAATCCGTAACTATTTTTAAAGTAGTAATTTGATGTACATTGTATTGTTTTTAAATTGTAAACTTTGTAGCAATTTAGCCCCTGGGCTACAAATACATTGTTTTAATAAACCAGAAATAATAATAACCACAACATTCCTTGCCCAATTAATACTGAAGCTAAATTACTCAAGAAAATCCGAGTGGCAGAGAAAATAGCAATTTGACATTAAACATCCAATACGAAGGTACCAGACTACCACAAAGTAACTTCTAAGCTAGCATTGGGAACACATGGGTTGCTTCTGTTTGTACAGCTGGTATTATGTGGAAACCCCATGGCTTGTGTACTGTGGACTTCCTGGACTTAGGCTCCACAGTCTCCTGTGGTACTTTGCACGGAAAGAGACAGTTGGCCAGTGACATCATTGTTTTTGGAAGACTTAGTTTACTTGTGTCTCTACTTTTCAACAACCAACAATAAAGATATTTCAAGGATGGTTATTTCGAATACGGCAATCGCATAAACAACAGTAATTAGGGAAGCTCTTCAAACGCTATGAAAAGGTAAAAATAGATCCTCATAATGTTTGATGAGGATAGATTCTTTTTATTGCCAATAAGCTTAGTGTTCTAGTGGTAAGACATCTGCTCTGGGATGGCATAGGTCGTGGGTTCAAATCCCAGCCGTATAGTATGTCTGAGAAATTGTTTCTCCACAAGACCCAGGAAAGCACTGAGTTTACAGTGACAGTGCACATCACTGTAGTGTCACACTCACAATAACACTCTCAAAGTTCTATATTTTTCAGGTTTATAAGTGAGTTTCTGATTGAGTTACTAATATAACTCACCAGGGTCCTGCTCTTCAAGCTCTCGGCTCCGTCTCTCAGCAGCATGTTTCTCTAATCCCTCCGTATAGAACCCATTGAAGTCCAGCCTGTGTATGATGTTCGTCATATTGTGTTCGCAGTCCGTCGTGCTGAACAGGCTCAGTTGGTCCAACAGGCTTACCAGGAGAGTGGAGAAGTTACTGTCAAAGTTGCCGATGGTGCTGGCGAATTCCTCGCTGCCGATTAGTTGGTCCACATGCTCTGAAGCAGCCTGGTGTGGATGGACAGACAGGAAGTAGATGGAAAGTAAGACAAATGATTTGAACATAATTTACTCAGAATTCACTCAATTAAATTGTTTCATCTATCCCTGCAATCTCATAACATGTAATGAATACATACACAGCACAAGTATGTGCACTGTTAATTCTGTGCACAGTTATGCCACCATACAAAACCTGTGTAGTTGAATGATTTCGAGTTGTTGGTTAACCTGCTGGAGAATTGTTAAAAGAGTTAAGAAGCTTAACATACTGCAACAGTGTACAAAACAACTTCTTTACAATCTAAGCTTCCATGGAATTGTAACTAGCCATTTCATATCCACTAGTCTTTTCCAAAATAAATAAGTAGGATTTGAAACTTTGCATGGTGGGAGTATAATCAGGTAAGGTTTGCGGTAGCACCATGTGTAAATCTCTTTTGAGTAGTGTTGGTTCTGAAAAGAACCGGTAGTCTATACTCAACGTTTCGATCAGTATGCTCTGATCGTCTTCAGGAGAAAGTGAAAACGATCAGAGCCCAATTTCATAAAGCTGTCAAGCAGAAAATACTGCTTGACAAATTTATTTGTTAAGCAAAAAATGAGTGGGTAACCTGTTTCTGCTAAGCAATACTTTTCTATGCTTAGCACGTTTTTGTGCTTACAGGCTTTATGAAATTGGGCCCAGAGAATACTGATCGAAACGTTGAGTATCAACAACCAATTCTTTTCAGAACCAACACTACTCAAAAAGAGATTAACACATGGTGCTACCGCAAACCTTAACCTGACCAAAATAAATAGTTACCTTGGTTGCAGCTTTCCATTTCTTAGACTCTGTCTTATCCTTGTCCTTGCTTTTAGGATCTGTGGTATCTACCAGGAAGCTTGCCTCTCCCTCCACATTCATTGTCTCTGTCATTCTCTGAACACAGAGAAGAAATGACAACATTTGGGTGATTATTAGAAAAATAAAATGATGTGTAAAATGAAAACTTCACTTTACCATAAAAAGCTTGGTACTTCAAAACATTAATGAAATAGCAATAGTAGGCCTAATGAGACATTTTAATTACTACTCGCTGATCCAGTTTATATATGTTATATGATTTCTCTAAAATATTCCTATGTTTTTGCTTAATTTCTTTCTGTAATATTGATAACTGTCATATAGTATTTTTGGTCACACTATTGACCATGTTGAACTTATTAAAGTGTTAAAAATGTTAAAGTTGGTTCAAATAAAAACCAATTACAGAAATTAAAACAAAGAAAAAGAGCACACACTAAGTAAAAACGAAGTGATTGAAAAGACCCTAAGAAAAAATTGTCTGTGATAAATGCTGCAATCACTGAGTAAGATGTGATAAAATGGATCATACGTGTGTCCCTTGCAATATTCAGTCAATATTAATAATAAACTGCCACACACTGTTCTCTTTACCACACAAGCTACCATCTAAAGGACATATTCACAAATTATATATTATAATACTTTGACAAAAATATAAATAATCATACAAATGAAAGAAGAGGCAGACAAGTACAATTAAATACATGGAAATTAAAACGATTAGAAATCAAACAACAGTAATATAGTACACAGTTCAACTATCATCCAAAGTGGTTTTGAACGACAGATAAATTATACCAGTCTGCCATATGATACCACATGGTGAATGCAAATACACAGTACACCCATGTACCCACATCTGGGTTTATGCACAGTCCCTTGTTGGGGGTCCTTTTTACACAACTGAACAAAAGACCCCACAAAGTTGTCCTATGTTCAACTCGAACCCACAGAGGAGTGAAAATAAAGGGGAAAATAATGGGACAAAAAAATGTATCACAAAAAAGTATCACAAGTCAATCCATTCAAAGATAAAAAAGGCACAATTTCATAAAAGATAACAAACACACATACAAATTGTTTATCAAAGCACTTCTACACATTTTAAAGAAACACATTTAAACAAAATTAAAACATATTTATTGTCAAGCAGTTTTAGCCAGAAGGCAACCCGGGGATTGCCCCAGAGTCAATGGTTCTTCAGAAGCAAAATCACTTTTTATTTTTCCCTTAAAAGGGAAAAATGCACAATGAACAAAATATTAAGCCTATAATATCCCCGCATAAATCAATCAAGTGATTTTATAAGGTATACTTTACCTGAATGCAATTGGCAAATGTGACGCACACTAGCATGAGCTTACTGACGATCTTCAACAACTCTGGGTTGGTGAGCATGCAGTCTTTCAGACATTTGTCTAAAAAGTCGGTGTGAATGTCCAACACATCATCAATGTTGGATATCTGGAAAACAAACAGAGGGTAGTTAATAGGATTACAAATTGCACATGGCTGATGGTTTGAAAACAGCTGGATGGAAACAGTACAATTAAATGTTAATTTGATATGGGGGGCTAAAAAATGCATAGGATTAAAACACAAACATCCTCAATAAGTTTTTCATGTGAATTACTAACTCTTTAAATCATGCATAGAGATCTATGATTCATGCAAACACAGTACTGCCAAATGCACTTTGCGTCCTCTACTAGTCCAGGCTCCGCATAATGATTATAATGTGGCATAAATGGTTATTTAAGACAGTGTTCATGGGTAGGGGAACAAAGTGGTGGAAAAGGGAACATAAGGCTGGCCATAAAGGTGTAAGGACAACATAAAGAAATAGACTTGATTCAGTCTAGCTGAGTTTATGACCCTGGCTCAGACACATATTATTACAGATCCATTGCAGTCTAACTCTGCAGTGGAGATTGCTGCTATGAACAAATAAAAAAATCTAAAGTTTTTGACTTGGCTTTCATGCTTTGCAAAGATGTTTTAGAAACATCTCACTAAAAAACATTGAAAATGCCTTTTTTTATACAGTGAAAACAAGGGAATAAGGGTTAAGTTACAAACAAACATTGTACAACTAAGAAGCTTGAAGAAGTCAAAAAGCCTGAGCATGCGAAAAGAGTGTGTGAGTTTGATGTCCTGACTTAATACCCACAGGATAGTAGGTTAAACACCTAAATTCAATTCAATTAACATTTAATTCTTGATGGTCGTTGCAAAGACATGTACAGGTTAATTACAATGAGTAATGAATGTCACATAATAAATGTATGGACTCTATGACAAAATCCATGTTTGAAAGAACGATAAATACACAGACCTGAATGCACTCCCTGACCTCCTAAAGAAACAGAAAGTAATCCGGTACCTGTCTGAGCTTGGTCTCCATGACTTGCCAGTTGGGCTCTACCACCTCAAACATCATATAGTACTGGAGGTTCTGCACAAGGTGGAGCATGCGTTGCCGGAGTGCAAAGGCTGCTGCGTACCACTTGGAAGAGTGTAGTGTGTACTTCTTAGCAGCCTTGTTCAGGACCCATAGACTGTAAGTATAAGAAGTCAGTTTGGGAAGATATTGGAAAGGAGCAGAGCTCGAGCAGAGCTCTTAATAAAAAACCTTGTTTAGACATCATCAACTTGCGTCAACTTGTCAATTCATTTGGTCATCTCCTAACTATCTATATTACTCCGCACATACGTGAGGAAGAAAGGACCCAGACCCAACAATAAGACACTACATTACAATTATAAATTCCCGACATAGAAATCCTGAACAAAGAAGCAGGTGATTGTTTGTAAAATTTCAAACGAATGCTCTGCAGCCAGAAGTACATTGTAGCCTTGGGATACAGCAGATGCGCAAATGAGTGAAGAAACGACCAACAGGATTGTGGAAAAACTTAAATGTCCTTCACACTTTAAGTAAACAACCACAGCATACGTCGTATGGAAATGTAAAACATAAACACCCACAGGAAAATAGTCATCAAAAATGACTTATCAAAAGGAGAAAGCTTTTACAGAAAAGCAATAAATGGAGTGTTTAGAATTAAACTAACTACAATGTATAAATACTCACTTGCATAGTATTCTCTCAACGTGCTTGCAGTAGAACAAGTGTCGGAACAGCATTTGGTAGCGTGTCAATGCCTAATACAGACGGAAATGTAACGATTGTTCCAATTGGGTATATTTCATTCACTCCTTATGGTTATCTCAATAACAAAATTTATCAATAACTAACCAAACGTTGAAGTGCGGAAACAGTTAGCAGCTAAAAGTGCACTTAACAAATCCCTATTAAACGGTCATTATAAATATTGTTTTCTTATTGCCAAGCTAAAGAGGCCAATTTCACAGAGCAGTAACCATACAAGTTTGCCAACAACATTTGCCGAGCAAAAAAAGGTTACCAGCCAAAAGACCATATGTCACATGCATTGTTTGTGACTAGTTCCCTGGGCACTTTTACTTAGCGATAACAGGATCCTACCTTTCTGCTGAGAATGAGAGATTCAGGCCATCTGACAACATAGTCAAAAGAAAACGCTTCCAAGCATGATATGTGAATCTCTGTTGGGTCAATCTCCTGGATTATAGCTGCGTAAACGAAAAACACAACATTGATATTACTACAAGTATTACGATTGTCTTGAGAACTAGATTTCATAAACCTTTCTAGCAAATTTCTTTGCAGAGCGAAAAAGGAGCAGAGCACCAGTGGCAATAGTTTAAACTTAATGCCATTTCGGTCGGTAACCTGTTTTGCTGAGCAAAATTTGTCTGCACTTAGCATTTTGCTGTGCTTCAACCAGCCTAATGAAATTGAGCCAGTTACAGAAGGTGAAACATTGCTGCATATGCACAGCATTGGTTTTCATTCCAATGTCTAGTTTTCAAGAGATAGGGTAAAAATGAAACTGGATGCTTGTGTGTTTTTATGCAGAAAACAAAAACCACAATAGAAGGTTGACATGTTTCCATTGCAGGCTCTGGGCAGTTTGGTTAATTTGGCATCCCGGACAAAGATATTGAAATAATAGGGAGACTCCCAACATTAGGGCATGATGGCTCAGTTGGTAGAGCACTGGCACCTTAATCCAGAGGTTGCAGGTTCAAACCCTGTCTTATTCTATTTTTCTCTGTTCAACCCCAAATAGCTTTATTACTGATAAAACAAACCTGCTTACATTTCTCAATTCTTGATTCAATGGAGAGAATTCTGAGGAGCTGTGTGATGAGATCATACGGAAGCAGCTCCACCCTGCAAAGGCACATTGCACAAATATATTAAAGGACCTTCAACTCTGATCAGAAACCCAAGCACGGCAAGTTGGGAGGACAATGCAAACTTCTGCTGAAACTTTATGAAGGGCATCGCTTCAAAAGCAATGGGTACCCATGGCAGTTGCTGTGGGCATCATGGGTCGATCTTAGGCAAAGTTTTCTGAAGAGTTAACCAATGACTTCTTGTGTCACTGACCAGCCAAAGTGCAGCTTTACATTGAAGAACATTTTGCTGGGCCATTTCTAAAAATTCTCTCCAACAGTGACAATTGCAACGTCCCAGTGTACATTGCAATTTGTACAGACCCTTATCGACTGGCTGGGTACAATTTCATGGTGCTGCTTACCACAGAATTCTGCTCTTACGGTGCACAGCAATGTCTCTAATTCTACGGGTAGTAAGTGCAGAGTTCCATGGCTAGCAGTGCCATGAAATTTGAACCGGGTCTTCATGTAAAAAGCAAAGAAGTGGCAAGCTGGGTTCAACAATTTGAGAAAAACCTTTTAACAATAATAAAGTGCCTTATGAAAGGCCATAAAGAGCTCTACAAAAAAAGACATAAATCTAAAAATATTTTATACAGAAACTACAAGCAAAATATTAGCAGTATGCAGATTAAATGAAACAAACTACATCAAAGTAAAATTACAATCAAGTAGCCAATGAAAGTTACAACTAAAACCATAATTTTTACTGATCTTTAAGAGGCAAAACATCACAGTCACATGGTCCTAAATCACATACATCCTTCAGAAATCCTACCTCAAGTCATCCTTGAAGGCATCGGAGTTGGCCTGGCTGGTACGGACAGCGAGCTCCAGGAGCGACTCCAGCCGGCTTGGGATGATCTCATCAACTTGTTTCTTCAATTCCTCTGTCGTTATGTCCATCAGATGGACAAAGAAGTCTCCTTGCTCTAGCAGGAAGTACCTCTTGATGGACCTAGTCAGGATTAGAAATGTTAGCCGTAAAGGGATCAGGCTGGCTAGTTGGTTTATTCCCGTATTTCACCGTAGTGGACCGGAGTATTACATGTGAATTGGGTTTCAGTCCCGACCTGATTTGTGGGTTTTTTCTCTCCCACATTGAAAACTGAATACTTCTTGTCATCTCATTTTTTAAACAAGAGTCTTCACTCCTATGGGTTAAAATGCTAGTCGCTTTTCGGGGTATCCCTGCCAGAACGATTTAAACTTATAAAATTAAAAACAATTGTTTTACTCAGTCCCGATCCTCCATTCGCAGGGCCCAATTCCATAGAGCTGCTTAAGCATAAAAATTAGATAAGCACAACAAAATTATGCTTACCAAAAAAAGATTACCAGCTAAAATACAATCTCACATGTAGCATCTGTGACTGGTATCCTGCTCGTTGTTGCTTAGCAGAAATTGTTTAGGCAACATTTTCTGCTTAAGCAGCTCTATGAAATTTGGCCCAGGTTGGTCAAGATCTAATCCTTCCTTAGGCATCATGGAACAAGCAAGTTGAACAGCACAAACACACTAACTGCTTGGAGCTGTCTATGATGTTGAATCAGCGATACCAAATGGACAGGGCTTTAACCTGATCAGTTATTTGCATACCTAAGCCTTATTTGCATACCTGAACATTATTTGGTACATGAGCCTTATTTGCATACCTGAACATTATTTGCATACCTGGGACTTGTTTGCATACCTGAGCCTTATTTGCATACCTGAGCCTTATTTGCATACCTGAGCCTTGGCATGAGTTCTCTGTCCTCCATGATGTGATCCAGTAACACCTTACTGGCATACTGATAGGCATGCTCAATATGATCTACATATTGACGCTCCTTCAATGTGTATAGTACCTCCTCAGCGTGGGGACACTTGGGGTCACGACCTGGGCAGAAAATCAAATCAAAATAATACACACTTACGAATATCTCAAAGAACATAAGACTAATAAACCATTTGCAAGTTAAACTTGAATAAAATCTGGTACAGTGACTTGCCTGGGCCCAATTTCATAGAGCTGCTTAACTGTAAGCAAAATTTTTGTGCTAGCTGTAGCAGAAAATGTTGCTTAAGCATATGCGTATTTCACAGGTTAGCAAGGAAATAATGAGGCCATCTTGCGTGCTCACAATGGTTTTGCATTGTTACATCATTCATTTTCCTGCAGTAAGCGCCGGAAGGTTAGCATGCCTTTTTCGTGTGCTTAAATAGAAACTTGTACGTAAGCACAGAATCGGCCGTTAAGCAGCTCATTGAAATTGGGCCATGCTGACATTTGTTTCCTGAAGACTAAAGTTACTGACTTTCTGCACCACATTGTTTGTTCTGCATACCAACCTCCGCAGATTGGCAAAGGCAGATATCTTTATGCCACACATTTCATTGAAAATTGTGTATGCGTTTGTCATCTCTTTAACTTACAAAATCTTACAAGAAGAACACTAAATGTTGTAGAAAGAATGGTACCTTTTCCAATGAGGAAGAGGCCAGACTATTAACCTCACAGCCTCAGTTTGGTTGCATTGGTTTTTATAGTGGACAAACCAAGCTATTAGTGCACCATAACCAAGTTCTACACAAAGAACATATCAGAGTGAAAGATTTGCAAACTTAACTCTAATGTCTTTTGGAGAGGGAAAGATTTGCAAACATAAGAATAATCTCTTTTGGATAGCAGAGGCTTTGAGAAGAATGTTCTCACCACACTCCCTGATGACGTTGAGGTATTTCCCTGTCCGCAGTATTTTATCAGCGACCGTCTCCAGGAAGACTGGTATCCTGTCTCGGCAGACGGTGTAGTGTTGTTCCCAGTATGCATCATTGTATTCCTGTTGGAGTTTCTCCTTGCGGTATGCTTCGTGCTCCTCTATCATAAACTGAAGTTAATGCAGAGATAAATCAAATGTATGCATGAAATAATATCGCATTTGTCTTTCCTCTGGTGGTCTTTTAGGCACCCAGTTGGTTTTTCAGATTTCCCCAAACCCATCAAAATCCAACTGCATGTTTTGTTTGATTATGTTGGACTTCACTGGTAAACTGATCATACCACTGTAATCAGAGTCCAACAGTTTGGGCGCTGAGTTACTGAATGGTGTTGGTCTAAGGACTGCACTAATAAATTTATCTTGCTTTACATGGGATCAGGCATACCACCCTAATCAGAGTACAACAGTTTACGTGTTGATAAGTTACCATATGGTGTTGGATTTGTAAGAGTGAAGAAGGATCATAGTAAATCACTCAATGGAGTTAGGGTTAATTTGGGCACCCTACTCTATCATTAAATCACAATAGTGATCATACTTTACATGGGATCAGGCATACCATCATAATCAGAATCAGTGTTGATGAGTAGGTGTTGGATTTATTAAAGTGAAGAAATATAATACTAAATCACCCAATGGAGTTAGGGTTATTTTTTGCACCCCACTCTATCCTTAAAGAATAGCGAGTAGTTTGGACATACTATACAGAAAATTGGGAAACCTTTCCAAATTCTGTCCCAAATGCACCGCATGGTAAAATGGGTTGCCACAATGGAAAGATCCATTACACTCCGCCAATTAATAAATGTACCTATCACAAATGGGAACATATCACAACTGCAAAATTCCAGTTACAAAATGTAAAAAATATTCCGCTATTTGGATGGCTGCGTCATGTCTTTTGTGTGTTGAACAGGGCAAAGGAAATTACATGTGTCATATGAGTTTACCAACATGGGTGCTATTTTAGACAGTTGCTATGGTGGGTGGGTGTTGACTGTATTGTTTTAACTGTAAAGGTGAAAGGGTTCAGGGAGCAGAGATTGGCATGTAATGGGGTAGAGGTTGGTGTATACTTACTTCGCAGTAGGGGTCTTTGATAATTCCCTTGTAGATCCACTTCTCTAAGACCTCAAAGTAGGGTGCACAGGCGGACTGTGTGAGGAACAGGCAAAGGTTCTGCGCCCTGGTGTCTCTATACATGAGAACAACAAAGAAAATAAATAACAGTCAAAACTACACAGAAAGGACCCCTCAAATGGAGGATATGGTGGGCGCACAGTGTGGGAAGGTGTAATTCCACATCGTAAAAGTGCAAACTTAACCCTGGATATCTCTCTAGTTTAACCCTTTAGAGACCATAGCCACAAGCGGCTTGTACCAAAATGCTCATAGCGGCCGCAAAGTTTAACCTACTTCTATTCACATAAAGAGGAAAGAAAAGGTCATGGCCACATATGAAATTTTCCGATGTAGTATGTAGACATAGTATCCCAATTTCTAACGAGGAACTAACTTTTCTCTTTCATTTTATTCATGTTGGCATTTTTACTGACAAAATTTCAATAAAGAAACTAACAATTAGTAGCGATGTCTGGGCGTTTTGTGATGATTATACGGAAATTAATGGTCTCTAAAGGGTTAATAATAATAATAATATGCAGTTCTTGTATAGCGCTTTATACTCCCGATGGGCGTCTCAAAGCGCTCATGGGCGTCTCAAAGCGCTAATTTTATGTGGAGTTACGTGTTGAAGTATGAGACCTATTCCTTTACATAGCACCATGTAATGGTTTACAAGGTGCTGTGGCGCAATATGCAGCCAATCAAACCAGGAAAACCGGGGCGAACCCCTTCTCTTTACGATAAGTGCACTGGGTTCTTTTACAAGCATTACACAACACACGGGACCAACGGCTTAACGTCCCATCCGAAGGACCTCTAATAGTGAGCAGTGGAAATTCTCACCCAATCATGGTGACCGTCCTCTCGTGCAGTAAGCTGAGAACAGCGCCCCCTGTTGATGCCCCTCGGTCTATGGACAGTGCTATGGAGGATAGGATCTCCATAGTCTGCTTGCAGGGTTGGATGTAGAACCAGAATCGCTGCAGCATGAGTTGGCCTTGTCGATACTGGTGCTCAAGCTGTGCTGTGAGAATAGAGTACTCCTACAATGAAGACCATTGTCACATTTGTTACAACGATGAATGGTAAATGAGTACTCATAGTTACAATGCACGAAACGAACATTTGACTTTGTAATTGCGAGGAAAAGTGAAAAGTGTCAGTCGTCTAAAAGCCCACTGTTGTTTCCTTGGTTAAATGGAAGAGCGTCCTCAAGTGTTATAAAAAAAGAATTGCGCAAATAACATTTCTGTGATCTGTTCAGTTCCCTGGGCTGCCGTAGGTTTTTTCAAACACAACAACAACCTCTACCCTTACAGGTACCCATTCATACCCCTGGGTGAAGAGAAGCAATTATAGTAAAGCCTGCTGCTCAATGTCACACCATGGGACTGGATGCTCCATTCTGCTGGAGCTCTTTCAGCTTTGATGCAGCAGTTTCATATCAGCCTCATGAGTTGGGTGGCCTCTATGTTCTTGTACATGTAGTTGCTCAGTATTTGGTGTTTGATGCAGGTCCACACAGGACATGTCTGATCGTTCCATAAAGGACAAAGTCCACCCAGGACAAGCTGCTCTGAAATTTTCCAATCCACTCAGGATATTTTACTTTGATAACATTTAAGCCCACACAGCCTTGACTCAGAATAATATTAAAGGCAGTGGACACTATTGGTAATTACTCAAAATAATTATTAGCATAAAAACTTACTCGGTAACAAGTAATGGG
>JAUELU010000053.1:11315208-11327918 GCA_032357145.1 Evasterias troschelii | reverse complement strand
TTTTGAGAAATGAGTAAAACAATTAGTTTTGATCTCATGAGTCGAAAACTCGATGTTTGAAAACAGTGAAAACACAGGCTTGTTGTTTCATGTTTATGTTGGGATACACCAAGTGAGGATACTGATCTTTGACATTTACCAAAAGTATAAACTCCCTTAAAGACTGAGTCAACACTCTTTTAATCCAATTCTTACAGTAAAACGTTTCTGTACAACTTGTATTTCTTTTTGATAATGTGAGTCTAATGACAGATTGAGCTTAAACTTTCACGTGGTTGTTATTTGATGCTTATGTTGGGTCACGTGTTGATAATGCTTTTTGAAAATAATAGAAAACCATTGCCTGTGTGCTTTAAGATCAATCTGAGCACTTTGTGAAATGAAGCGCAGCTGCCATTTAAAATATGCCGGCTACACGCCATTAATATCGTCAATAAAAAGACAATAATAATAATAATAATATACAAAAACAGCAGCTACGACTGATAACAATAAATTAGTTACGAAAGTGAACTCAAAATCATGCAAAGCATTAGTTTTTTGCGTTACATTACAAAGGTCCTATCTCGCCAATAATTTTTGTTGTTCAGAAATAGAGTCAATGGGTCCTTATTAACATACTACAAAAGTACAAAGGAGGTGCTATTTCGTGGGTGTACAACGCTTAGTGTAATACAAAGGGTGGTTTCCATGGGCGTGGCTACACTGGGGGTGCATGGGGGTTAAACACTTTGATTTTAACCCACAAAATATTTCAAAGCAACTTTAATTTCTATTTTCTTGTTAGTATTCCAGTTTATTTGATTTACAAAGCCATAGTTAATATTCTACACTGTATTGCATTGGAAACACATGCGTTTGTATCACAATGCTATATTCTTCAACACCGTTGGCCTATTTCAGGATAAGTCAACTTTACATAATAATTAATATATACAAGCACAGTTCACAGTTCAATTTAATTGAATATGTACAGAAGCCTGTGGTCCAAGCAATATGAGTGAAGTCCTTCAACATTCTCTCTTGCCTTCTATTACATATAACACTATACAAGGCTGGTGTGGCAAGAAATTCTGCTCCCCGGGGCGGGGGGGGGGGGGGGGGGGGTGTGGGGGGCGGGGGCAGGTGCCCCCAACAAATTTCCAGTGCCCCCCCCCCGGTGCCCCCCACGAAAAAAACTGAAAAAAGTGCCCACTCAAAAAGAAAGTTAAAAGAATGAAATAAAAAACATTATAATAACTACAAACTGTTTGTAGGCCTTCACAATAAAGTAGAACAAAAAACTGTAATCGTATTCCAAGCAAATATTATTGTTTAACTGTTTATGCGGTGGGGATTATCGCTATCATCACTGAACAGGGCCCAATTTCATGGCTCTGCTTACCGCGGAATTCTGCGCTTACGTGTCATAGAATTGTGTGCTACAAGGGCTCCGTAAGCGCAGAATTCCGTGGTAAGCAGAGCCATGAAATTGGGCCCAGTTGGTGTGCTTCGCTGGTAACGATAACCAGCGGTTCACGTGTACAAACATAAGCCATTGGTAATTGTGACCAGCGTTGCGCACTGCATACCATTGATTTAATAACGGTATACGGTCTACATGCCGGAGATACCAAAGGGTCCCGCTACGCGCAACGCTATTCCACATAAACCAATGTTCTGTACATGAACCGTTGGTTATCGTTACCACCGTAGCGCACAGCATGCCATTTATAAATTATGGCGGTGGCCATACTGCTGCCGGAAGGCTAGGACTCTGAAAAAACAGTGAGAATTTCCCCCTTTTTTTTGAGGAGTGGATTTTCTGGACCCGTGCCGAGCTCACTGTGAGAACATAGAACACGTAGAGCCTAATTTTGGCGAGATCCGGTTTTAAAAGAGAACTCCAGGTGCATAAACGTGAAGGGCAAAACATTTCGAATATGATTTTGTACATGTCACTCTATGAGGTTTGTGGAGACGATAGCGGATCGAACCTCATAGTTCCAGGGCTAGGAGTACATGACCACCACCACTGACAAACCAATTTTCCCTGCGGGGCCCCCCCACTTGGAAGCAATGCCCCCCCTGTGCCCCCCCACCGAAAAATTCCTGGCTACGCCGCTGCTTTAGGTTAACCGGTTTATTTACAGTTAAACCAGTCACTTTAATAAATAACCTGAGCGCATGATGAAAAATTGCCAAAAAGGGTAGAGTTTAAAGAGTGAATGAAAGTGTACAAAAATATAGTAAAGTCAGATTTGAAGTCAGTACTTGCCTGTGCAACATATGTCAGTATGTATGTTCTTGGGATGCATGTGAACGCATGCTCAACCCAGCGGTCTTGCTCCCAACTCAATTTTTGATTGATTTAGCTTCTGTGCGCTATATACTTGGCAGCACCATCTGTATACTTCCTTGGGCAGGAGCTGAGCTGGTTTGAGGAATGACAAATGGTTCAGTGACCAGGGGTCAATTTCACAAAACTCTTCCTAACTTAGGACTAGTCCTAGGCAATGCTAAGAGATATAGGACCAGTCCTAAGTTAGGACCAGTACTTAGGACTGGTCCTATCTCTTAGCATTGCCTAGGACTAGTCTTAAGTTAGGAAGAGTTTTGTGAAATCGACCCCTGGGGTAATAATGTTTGAAGTGCAATGGTCGTTTCATTAGAATTGTGCTTTAGAAGAGCCATTATTGTCATTATATATTTTGTGTTTTCTTGTTTTTTTGGTTTTGTTTGTGTTCAACCAGGTACGGAGCAATCTTGACAGACAGCATTATGCCATAAAGAAGATCAGACTGAAACATAAAAATTGTGATCAGTCATTAAAAGTAAGTTGCCCATAACATTGCTTTGGCAATTCATACTAGGCAAACTTAACCCTGTCTAGCATCATCATGCTGTTTGAAAGACTCTTTAGGTATGCATGACACCACTAGAATGACAAACAAAGAGAAGTAACGCTCTGTTTGCAATATTTGTCTACACACAGTTGGTGAATGAAGTGCAGGTGTTAGCTGGTCTTAAACATCCCAACATAGTTGGCTATAATACATCCTGGATTGAGCCGGAGCCAATGAGTCCAAGCAACTACCAAGAAAGGAAACCAAGAGGTCTGAAGTGTATAATGCCCTCCTCCAGTGAAAGGTAAGACTCAGAATGAACGGACTTCTTTAGTTTAATTGGTTTTATCGTTCCCTGGCTGTTGATCTCAATTTGGCTCATTGCTTTTACAATGGTATGCGTATGGCACCAATCGTCCTAGAAGTCAAAATTTGGTTGCAAAAGAAATTATCCAGATGCTGTAGCCATATCTGTTCGAAAGGGTTGAACAGAAAACAAGCAATGCTTCATTAAGTTTTGACTGGCTCAGGCAATAAATATGATTCATTTTTTTGAATTAAATGTTTTAATTTATCATTAAATTTAACTATAATCCCCAAACAATTTTCCTCTTCACAATCTAGTGAAATGTTCTATATGGTAGTATGAAAATTGGTCCCTGGTGTAAATTGTTGACCTTTTTCTGGCTGTTTCACATTATGGTAAATGCCAAGAAGTTTCGGGTTATGGCAGAGCAGGTTTCAATTATTACTTTATTGGTTTTGGGTTTTTTTTTCAAAATAGTTTCAGCCCAAGAAGTTCCAGTGAACACGAGAGCTCAACACAAGACAGAAATAGAGTTTCTCTAAAGGATCTGGAATATGAACAAATCTCTAAAGGAAAACTGTCAGAGAATATGAAAGTGCCTGAATCTGACACAAGTTGTTGTCCAAATAAAATGGCCGGAAGTCCCAACGATTCATCTAGTACTATAATGAACTCACCGATTACTTCCAATCTTCTTGATACGTCCTTTGATGATGGTGACGGATTACCGATCTCAGAAGTTAACACCCAACAGTCTAGTGTTACACAGTCATCGGTATCATCAGTGGCATTGACGACGTACAGCTCCACACGATCATGTACAACATCCATGTCAAAGTTTGCCAGTCAAGCAGGTACTTCCACTCGCATGGCGACTGAAGAGGTGGTTTATTCGAAGTGTGAATCCACAAAGCAAACAAACCAGTCGGTGAAAATAACTGAAAGGCAGGAAGACTACGTCAGAAGCTTCTCTACAGAAACTAATGAAAATCATTGGAGTATGGAAGAAGAGTATGATGATATATCAATACACTTTGAAAGTGAGCCCAACGATTACCAAAGTAATTCTAATGACTTTGCCTTAGGTCAGATGGTTGCAAATGAAATCAGTGATCGGGAAACTAGTTCTGATAGTAGCCATTCAAGTGCAGCTAGTTTCAGCGGCAAAAATAGTCAGTTTACAAGCAAAACAGATAACAACAACTACACAATCGAAGACCAACCATTGATTCCTTACGACCCTTTTAGCAATAGTTTTGAGGCGCCAGTAGGAAAGCTACCCATGGTAAAATCCTCTGGAAAAATCATTGATTTGGACTTGGAGGGATCGGACGAGCAGATGAAACCAAAACCTGATCGACAGCGGAGACGCCATCGCTCCAAGAGTCAGGATGGTATAAAAACCAATGCCCATGCTGGGGTGAGAACACTGAGTCTGGAACAACCTAGCCTACCTTTCCCTGGCTTCTATGTGATTCTACACATTCAGATGCAATTGTGTTCGCTCACCTTAGCAGACTGGCTCCGTGACAGGAACATGAAGGATGAGACGGCACTGAGTATGTATTCCCTTTGGTTTTTTGAAAAGTTTGATTGTTTTAATCCTATACAAATGTTTTTGTATACAATAAAACTAACCTGTGAAAATTTAATTTCGAAAGGTGGTTGGGTTTTTGAGATATCCTCAAAAATCCGGAGCAAATATCTCCACGTGTATGTAGGAAGAATAATCCCTAATAGGAATACACAATCTGAGAAACATTTCTGACAGAAATAATTCTCAGATTCAAATTAGGGCATAGAAACTGATATATGTTTACATAACCACAAAACTTTGGAGTGAAATGTCTCTCAAAATGCTTTGCAATTGATTTTATGATACAACCTGGGAAGCAGCAGCCATGGATTCACCTTAAGGGGGTGCAACTTTTTTATTTAAAATATCAATTAATAAACCACACAATTTTGGTAGGGGCTGAAAAGGTTTTCGACTGGAGCAGGATTTGAACCAATGACCTCCGGATTAAAGGGTGTGTACAACATTGGTAAGAATGAAAATATAAATGTTCACAGAAATGCACATAGCTTACATGGTATAAAGATGGTCATGGTGGAAAAACTTCCCTTGAAATACTTTTGCTTGAAATGCCAAAGTTTTTAGGAAATGAGTAAAATAGTAGTCTCTATCCTGCAGGATAAATTCCGATGTTTGAAAAGAAGCTAAAACACATAAGGTTTTTTTTCACTGTTTTCTCATGACTCCGAAGACCGGTTTAGCTTGAACTTTCACAGGTTTGTTATTTCATGTATATGTTGGGTCACATCAAGTTTGGATACAGGTCTTTGGCAATTACCAATGTTGTACACACCCTTTACCATGCTGGTGCTATACGAACTGAGTTATCTAGCCCTATTTTGGCAGTCTCCCTAATTTTTTCAATATCTTTGGGGTGCCAGTCAGAATCCATACGACAGTGAATTCCCTTGTAGCCAGAGGTCTCACCCAAGGATACACTCTATCAAGTAGTCAACTATCAAGTAGTAAACAACAAGGGAAACTGACTGGGTAACTTATTTGTACTTCATTAATTATTTGTACTTCATAAAAGTCTGTTAGTTGATTTGTTTATCTCAGCTGTTACTTGTTGTGTTTTTTTTTTTTATTATTTAGAATCTCTTGCAGATACCTTTGATCTGGTTGATCTGTATGACAACATGGACATCTTTCAACAGATCCTGCATGGTATTGAATACATTCATGCACAAAATGTTATTCACAGGGATCTCAAGGTAAATAGACTTATAATATCAAACACTTCATGTATGTAAATCTGTAAAATGACCAAAGAATATTTAATTATGTATGGAGATATTTTATGTAACATTTCCACCCAACATCGAGTCAGTTTTATCAAAAAACTTTTTTAGCAAAATTGGTGTAAAAGCAAATGAGAGCCATGCTTTAGCAAGAACAGGGTACCAGCCTGAGCCAAAAAGCCATATAACATTTACATGTAGACCATGGTTTAAAAGCATTGTGGGTGAGCGGTATAGTTCACTGAGTGTAGGTTCGAATCCTGGCTTGGCTGGTCAAGATGCTTTTGTCATTGAGCATGATATTTAAACCCTTATTGCTTTGTACTTTGGATGTGTTGTTTGCTAGTTCCAGTAGTCTCCAAGGAACATTTACCTACATGTAATAAGAACTGACTGGTAACAACAGCTCTGATCCCAAATTAACAAGGTCTGCTTAACATGAAGAGTGTTTTGTCAGCTCTATCAATTCTGTATAATACCTTTAAGTAGATTTTTGAGTAAATTTTAACAAGAAGGCAGGCACCTTATTTTCAAACATTCCTTTTAACTTTTCAGCCAAAGAATATTTTCTTGGAGAGTAAGGGAAAAGATTTGAAAGTACTTATCGGCGACTTCGGTCTCGCAAAAGAAGGTTTTTACCGGGAGTGTATGACTCAAAATGATTCTGCAAATCCTCATTTTGGACGATGGGGTAAGTGTTTTCTGTTCATTATGTTTTTATTAAGTTTTGCTTGGAACATTTTTGCTGGCACACTATTGGTCAGTTGTACCTTTTACAAAAACACACCATGATATGATGTCAAAGTTCTAACAGTGCCCTCACTCGGGTCTGAGGAAGACCTCTCAATGTGTGGTGCGTACACAAGCGTGTGTTCCCATTGTTTTACTTCAGCAATGGCAGCCAGTGCAGGGGGTCTATTGTAACAAGGTGGATACCTTTTCTTTTTCTGAATCACGTTTGTCCAAATGAGCAATCTTGTTGCAGAAATGAGTTAAATGAGGCATTTATGTTAAGCTATTTTTTTCATTAGAGACCCCCTGCATAAGACATTACAAGCTCAAATAGCGCCCTCTATCAGGTCAGAGGAATTAAAGACCTGCCATTGGTTAGCAGTTGTGTGTGGCGCAGATATGCGCGTGTTACCATTGTTTGACCTCAGCCATGGCAGCGTTTGCAAGGCATAGAACATTGCTTGCCTAGTCATAAGTGCATCTAACTCCATACCAGCACATACAATAAATCTGAAAAATGTACACTATATCATTGTTATCTTTATCTTGAGAATTGTTTATTTTTATTGATTTATTAATTTCATATGGAATGATCTTGATAAATTGATGAGTTAAATAATGGAGATTGAAAAGAGGGCACAAGAAGCACAAAGATCAATAATAGAGGTTCATAACAATACTCACTAGAATAATACTATTTTCAGAGAACAAAAACAGAATAAGAAACAGTGGTTAAAAGGAAGGTATAAGTTTGGAAATCACTCTTAAAGTTAATGGCAATAAAAACTTACTTGGTTAGAAGTACAGCAGCTTTCGAAAGTATAAAGCAATTTGAGAATCATTTCACTTCGAAGTAATGTTGTTATGGAAAAAGATATTAGGTTGTATGCTCAAAATTTGAATCTGAGAAATGTTTCTCAGATAGTGTATTCCTATAGGGATTATTCTTCCTGCGCGGACATTATTCGCTCCGTTTTTTCTGTGATATCTCAAAATAAAAAAAATAGAATATCTGTTGCAAACTGCTTTCCAACCAAAAGGATCTGTGGTATAAATGCAAAAATTAGTTAGTGGCCTGACGTTTCGACTCTAGTAAGGTCTATCTCAAAACGCGATCACCTTTTGAAGTGAAATTTTCACAGGGTAGTTTTGTCGTATATACCTACATTTATATAGAATAAAAATAGACCAAAAGCTCCAAAAACCAAAGGTGTACTTTGCCTAATCAGGCGTGTGATTTCTTAAGATTTTTTTCTGATTTCAGGACATTCTCAAAATTTCATTGAGCCTTCAAATTTTCTTGACAGAAGTTTAGCAAACACCAAAAGGAAAAAATAATTAGTCTACAATGTGTCCCAAACCTGTTTTTCTATTTATTTATGGTGATGCACAGAGTCTGTAAACCTCCTGCACAATGGCATCTGGGCAGTTCAAGATAAATTGGCAACCAACCTGTAAACCATTACGCACAAATTTTCCAAATTTGTACAGTCTCATCTTTGTTAAATACACTTGCCTGCCTCATAAAACCTTAATTTTTTATTTATTTGTTTTTGTTTTTGTGAAACAGACAAATTTGACCCAACGAGTCACACAGCACATGTTGGTACAACGACTTATGCTTCACCGGAGCAGCTAAAAGGCACCAAGTGTGATGACAAGGTATGGGTGAACCGGGTACCCTGTCTTCTGGTTCAGTATTTGTTAATGTAGGGAACCCAAGTGCGCCCTCAGTGTTCAAGTGTGCGATCCAACTTTGTGTTCAGCATATTTACAATATAAAGTTAAGTTTGGGGCTGCGATCTTTGGGCCCACTCTCTTTTCCATTTTAGCTTTGAGCAAGAGAGAGCACATTTACTTTTTGTAGGTATTTCTTTCTATTTGCTAAGCTTCAAATACTATTTATCTGGGAGGAATTATACCCTATAGCTCCCAGTGAGTATAGTTCTGTGCTAAACTGTTGGCTTTATTAGAGAAATATTGTCATTTTTAGGGCTAGTTGAATCAGGTATTGTAAACTTGTATTTCTCGTGTTGACTTTTTGCCCTTAGTGACTGTGTTAATGTTACTTTGTATTATGTGCTATTGACTGGAGGATTAAAATTAGTTTAATTGCAGGAGATCACTTTATATTTTAGACGTCATCGTAAAGATATTGCTTTTGGTGTTTTTTGCCTCCTTCCCGTGTCTCTACACTAATTCAATTCCTAAACAAACTGAACGTGTCAAGTTTTAAGATGATAAAATTAACACATTCTCAACTAAAACAGTTATGTTGGTTTTTTTTTCCTGTCACTAGTCTGACATGTACAGTTCAGGTATCATCCTGTTTGAATTGTTCCACCCCTTTGGAACGACAATGGAACGTGCCAAAGTGATGGGTGATGTTCGCAAAGGTTGCATTCACAAGGAGATCCACACCAGATGGCCCCAACAGGTAGGAAGATGCAATGATGGTTTCTTGAGAAAAAAGGAGCGAAAGAAATTCCCTCACGAAGTTGTTTGTTTGTGAAGGCCAAGAGGTGATCCTTCACAAACCAAGGGTTGTGCAAACAGTTTAGTTACCATAGTTCCTTTACTTGTCACTGTACGCTTGATATCTTTCTGTCCATTTGCGTAACGCGTAAGCCTACTGCACAGCCGTATTGCGTATTTCTATGTGTACAAACCGCCAAAACAATATGCAATTAAAGTCCGGTGGTATAGCATTTCCATTTTTAATAGCTACCCTGGCAGGATCTTGTTTACTTTTGTGTCACTAGAACCCTAGCACAAACTGATATTAATGTCTTTCATTTTCTTTAGACGTCTGTAGAAATCCCCCCAAATCACACAGTTAAACACCCAATGCCTATTGAGTCTATCATCCTTTTCAATCACTCCTCGATCAAATCCCATCCTCATGATTTGCCTGTGGATTGTTTTCCCCGAACTAGGGTTAATAAATCTGTTGTCCAGAATCATTCTATTCCTAGTACAGTTATGTGTTTAAACACTTGTTAGTAATTGTTGGCCTTTTACCCTATACCAATATGCAAGATGTGATAAGCAGAACTCCATGAACTCGGGTAAGCACTGAGTATACAGTGCTTAACACACATTGGTGTAAGGGTAAAAACCAAATTATATTCGTTATCCTCGATGCAAAATTCAACATCTATTACACTGTATGCTCATTACATTCTCAGAGTCCTGTGGACGACAATCCACAGGCATATTACTCAGGTGGGATTCAAACCCACGAACTTTGCCATTCTAGAGCGAATGTCATGCCACTAGACTACCTACGTTTTAGTTGTCATTGCAAGTCATGTAGCTAGATCATACAACAAGATATGAACTTGGTAGTGCAAGGTGGCATCCTTCTAAAGGTGATGTATGAAAAAATCGGATGATGAAATGCATCTTTGTTTTAGGTTTACTGCAACATCTTCTTTGAAGCAATTAAATTGTTATGCAAAGCGATTGTAATCAAATAAAAATGTAATCCACTGTTTCCTTGATGGTTCAGTCTGCTGACATTTTTGAAGTTTAACAGTTGTTGGTACGATTCTTGGAGCATAGAGAATTGGAATAAATAGGCTATTCCACTGACTATTTTGAGTATGGCATTGTATGGGTTATTTTGTATAATTATGAATTGTGAAAGAGCTTGATATAGAATCCAATTTTGATAAGCAAAGTTTGTTTTTCAATTTTGTGATGTCTGACAGTACAAAGCAATAGAAGAACTGACTCATAGTGATTGTTGCCAACGACCCAATGCTGCACAGGTGCTGAGAGGACCACTGTTCCAGTCCAATGAAGAGGTAGGCTATTGAATAGACTTAAAGGGTGTGTACAACATTGGTAAGATTGAAAATATTAATGTTCACAGATTTGCACATACATGGTATAGATCATGTTACCTTTGTTTACATAAATAGTGACCTTTTACATTCTAATGCATTTTCTGACAGGCAAACTGCTACACAAGCCATTGGAAAAATTTACATAAATTTTTACATAAATTCAAGAGTTACAAAAGCAACAGCTGTACAGCTTTTGAGATGTCCCCCCTTTTCTCATATCAAAAATTTGAGAAAAATCAGACAGCACAATCTCCATAAAACATAAGATTTATAGTATTCTTCCATTGAGCTGCGTACAAACTTTGCCTGCAGGAAGTCCAGGCTCTGGGGCTCTTTTGTGCACATGTGATGTCACAGGTCACATGGTCTATAAAGATGGTCATGATAGAAAACTTCCATTGAAACAGCTTTGCTTGAAATGCTATATTCTTTAGGAAATGAGTTAAACAATATTAATCTTTATCACGCGTGAAAATATATAACGGGGGTTTTTCACGCATATGCATGTACTGTTTTCTCCTTCTTATGAGTCAATTCCTTTGTGCACAATTTTACTCCCAAAATGGTGAATACTCCCAGGATAGGCGCGTGTTACTGCACTGCATATTGTGCAATGTGTCTATATGAGCATAACTGCAAGTTAACTAAGAGCTGAAACTTAATAATTATTGAACCTCAACATAAACGGAGATACTTTTATTGTATGTCATGATGATGCGGGTTGAAGCAAAAAGCCTATAAGAGTGATAGCACCTTTGACCTTTATGAGTTTGCTTTTAGGAGTACATGTCAAGCTTGATCATTTGGATTTTTTAAACTTTTGCCAAAGTATGTAGTTTGCTAACACTCCACAAACATTAAAAGCACCACTATTATGTGCTCTAGCCTCAAATTACAGAAATAATAATATTTTTTTTTAACAGTGTCATGAACAATTACGTTATTGCTCAGATTTGCAATCTGTGTCAAAAACCGATATTGATGAGAACAAAACTGTTAAATCATGTTTAATCCTCAAAGAAGTAAAACGTAACTAAGGCAATATGAATTACATACCTTGTGTAAACATGTGGTTTTTTGGCTATTTATGCTCTGTCTTAATCAATACAATTATTGCTGCTTCGGTAAATGGCATCCTTGATATTGTTATAGTTTTCAACAAACAATTTGCTCTACAAATAATTTTATAAAGATCACAGGTACAAGTTTTCATATGAAATATTTGCTTTTGTGTTCCTGAACACCTTGTGTTCAATCAAGCTCTAGTTTTAAGATATTTTTAGCCACCTTGTTAAAAGTGGTTAAGAATGTGAAAAGGTTCTATGAAAACTGCCATTTTTGACACCACAGCATTACGGACTGGGTTAGTTCACAAAGTAAAATGAAAACCACAAAGTATCAAAGGACCTTTGTGTGAATCATTGTATTCTACTTTTTGAACATCTTTTTAAACCATATTAATTTCAAAAGAAGCGTTTTTTATTTTGGTGTTTGTAGCCCCAAGCACATGATCCGATGGCAATATGTTTCTTAAAAATTTAAATTTGTGAAACATTTGTCTAAAAAGTACAAAAGTCTTCAGAATAATGTGGAGTTGTTGTCCTTCTTGTCATTGGTTTAGGTCATCAGCAACTTACGGACCGAGCTCTCTGAGCGGGATGAAGAAATACGCCAACTCAAACTAAAACTAGCTGAGATGGAAAGACAACTAGGGAAGTGACTGACTTCTTAGACTGGGCTTAGTTTGATGATGCGTGTCAGGCTGGAGCTGGAACTGAAACTAAACTTAAACCCACTGGTAGTCTTTAGGGAGTGCGTGTTCACTGAACTGCATCTGTTAGTAACAAGCAATAGGAAGGAGAGAGGGAGGAGAGAGGGAGCCTCGAGGAGCATTGGGGTATATATGACCCTAGTCTAAGGAGTAGGGGATTTCACAGTGGATATTAGATATCCATTGGTTCGGAAGAGTGGGAGCCAAATGACACTGATGTGGAAGCAAATGTCACCAGAGAAAATTCTTTTAAGGGTCTCTATACTTCTGGTAAAACACAAAACAGAAAAGCTCACAGATTTACATTTAACTTACATGGTTTAAAGATGTTGATGATAGAAAGCTTCCTTTGAAATATTACTGGCTGAGGTGCTGTAGTTTTTGAGAAATTAGTAAAACAATTAGTT
>JAUELU010000053.1:11294416-11308522 GCA_032357145.1 Evasterias troschelii | reverse complement strand
GCTTTTTGAATTTTCCGCGGGCGATATGATATTTAAACAGAGTATGAAAGATTAAAATAATCCCCGTTAAAGTAAAAAGAGTACATGCAATTTACGATCCTGCGAAGATTTTTAGTAATTATGAGGGGAATTTTCCGCGAGCGAAATCATATTTAAACAGTGTAATATGTCATTATATTTATTTATTTATGAGTTTTCATTACTCACGTAAACTTTCGGTAATAATTATAAACGTGTACAGTTTTGATTATCTGTGAGGGGTAACATGGTATTAATTCCGTATAAAGTGTAATACATTCCACCGTGTTAGAATTTAATTGGATTAGGTATGTTGAGGGAGACGATAATCTTATCATTGGTTTTTCCTGCCTACTTACTTCGAGTCAATAACAAAGTCTTAAGAACCGAAGGTTTGATACGAGGATAGATAAGCCGGTATTGTCCATTGGTTTTACCTGCCTACTTCGAGTCAATAACAAGGTCTTAAGAATCGAAGGTTTGATAAGAGGATAAATAAGCCGGTATTATCCATTGGTTTTCCCTGCCTACTTCGAGTCAATAGCAAGGTCTTAAGAATCAAATTGTATAGAGACTGATGAGAGAAACGAACAGCCGATCATTGTCCTTTTCCTAAAACTCATTACGTTGGGATAATTAATCTAGGATGTGTCAAACGTTTGGATGTTGGAACAAATAAAAAAAGAACCACAAATTCAATTTATAGATCGACACCTAGTATTTGTATTCGTTACTACTACGTAACAACCGCTGATGGTGTTGTCAACATATGTCGAAAGCGTCATTAGCAACAGCTGATAGCGTCGTCTTAAGATTAGAACGAACTAACGATGCAATTTGAACATAATTTTTCCATAACATAAAAGTAAAACGAAACAATCCGTGATGGAAAGTTACAGAGAAAAAAATCACAAATATATTTATATATATTATTGTGTTGTCCTTTTATTTACCGGTACCAAGTAACGGTTACCATCAACATAAGCGTACCACGCCATCCGTCCCCCTATAGGTCTATAAAAGAGCGCGGGAAACTTATTTCCTCCCTTTTAATTTTCATAACTTTTTTTTTGTGCGTGGCCTAGCTTTCTTGCAAAGAAAATTTATCAAAATGATAAGCAATATAATAGACCTCTATGAAGCTCTGGTACAGATACCAGAAGTATCGCCAGAGTTTTTAGATTTTCTTCGTCTTCATATTAATAAAGACGAAGAAATGAGGGGTTGGAACGGGGTCCAACCCAACGAAGAGGTAATCAGCCCTCGCCAGGCTGTGTTTTTATGCATACTAAAGGGGAACCTTCCGTATGCACGTTGGTTAATGTTTAACTTCTATATTTTTTAGAAGTTGACCATTAGTCAACACGGCGTGTCACGATTGAACGGGTAAGATCACCAAACTCAAACTCTGCCATTTTTAATTTTTCATTTTTTAATTGGTAGAACGAGGGTTTGCGCTTTGGTCGTTACACGTATGTCCTTAAGCAAGACATTTTACCGTAATTGCTCTGTCCTTTCGGAGGGGGACAAAAAGCCGTCGGTCCCGTGTGTAAGAACCAATTTGTACTCTAACGCACGTTAAAGATCACAGAACAGTTTTCGATAAGAGCAGGGGCTTTGCCCCGCTGTTCTGTTAATTACATCGCACCCACTGACCATAAAATGTGTCAACAAAAGAAGCGCACACACACCTAGCAACAAACAAACAAATACATGATTTTGGCGGGAGAAAAGCAAAAACCACATAAGCAAAAACCGTTGCCTACTCATTCGTTAAGTTGAGACCAGCTGTGCAAGACATCGTATTCTTAATTGAAGTGTAAGAAGAAAAATGCACTCCACGCAACAAACATTATGAATTTTTCACCGGAATTTGCAAGCACTCTTGGAGTAGCCGATATTCAGTTCTTTCTTGAATATTGGTGTCTCTCTTCGGAGGAGACCGAAAACTTAAATGAAAGACTGTATCAACTTATTTGTGTGGAGGAAACAACTTTACCAGAACAAAATGATCTACCAGAACCAAACTATCAAGATAATCACACGGGACAGAACGCAATACTCAGTCAAGAGGAATTCAGTCAAGACGGTCTTCACTATGACATGGACCAGGGAACCAGAGAGATGTTTGGCGGAGGGATTGAAACACCGAACGGTATTTTCCAAGACACCAATCAGGAAGTTGACGAGCTATACGGTGAATGGTTCGATGACGATGACTATGAAACACCACGAAAGAGACACCGGGAGGAGACGCCTGAAGACTTTTATAAAGTAGTAAGTGTTAAACAGAAACAGATAAAAAAGTTTCAAGCTTGCACATACGATTATGAAGTTGAATTTGCTAACTTAGAAGATTTAACTTTACGAGAAGTACTACCTAGATTAGGTTCTATTTTACAGAGTTTAATTGATAGGTTGTGCGAAGACGTAGACCCCCATGATATGGTTAGAATGATTTTTCACTCTCCCGATCTAGACTTTCCCATCTCACTCCCATTTCTGAAAATGAATGACTTAACGGTGGAACGATTTTTGTCCCGTCTTGAAGCGGTTCTACAATCGTACCAGACAATACGTTTTGATCAAACGGCCATGATACATTTTGTTCATTTGAAAATGACTAAAGGAGGGAAATATACTATGGAAAACAAGAAGTTACTAAAACTGAAGGAATTTTTATTGAGTAAACAGTCTATCGTTCAGATCAATGATCATGGAACGCAAACATGTTGCGCTAGGGCTATTGTTACGGGTATAGCCATTCATGAAAAACATCCTGATGAAAAGTATATTCGAAAAAGTCGAATTCAACAAGAAGTATTAGCTAATCAGTTACATGAAAAGGCGGGAGTGAGACAGGGTCCATGTGGAATCGAAGAGATTCAAAAATTTCAAAACGTGATCGATGATTATCAAATCGTTGTACTTTCGAGAGAGCATTTTTATGCGTCTATTTTCAAAGGACCACCAAAAGAACGTGTGGTATATTTACACTTTGCCGAAAATCACTACGATCTTATAACCTCTATGTCAGGATTTCTGAATAGAAGTAATTTTTGTCATTTATGTCAGAGGGGTTATGATATGTGCAAAACGGATCATATATGTAATATCGAATGCAAACTGTGTTATTCTCAGGGTTGTGGGGGAGGGAAATCAAACACAGATTTTCATTGTAATGATTGTAACAGAGATTTTAAAAGTCAAAAGTGTTACGAGAATCATAAATCTAGAATGATAAGGGGTAAAACCATATGTCAACTGTATTTCAGATGTAATCAATGTGATAAATTTATAAGCGCCAATATGACGTTCAAATTCGGAAAACACGATTGTAATAAGGATTACTGTAATCTATGTAAAGAGATGGTGTCCTTTGATCATGAGTGTTTTATAAAGGTTGTACCAAAAGATCTTGAGGTAGAATTGGAAGAACAACCAATACATATTCAGGCACTTGAGCAGAAACCTCATTCAAACATACTCAAAGAAAAAAATGTGTTAAAATATATCTTTTTTGATTTTGAATGCACGCAAGATGGAGGTATTCACGAACCTAATTTATGCGTTGCTCAAATGGTCTGTGAACGATGTAGCGACAGAGAAAAAGAATACACATGTGATTTCTGTACGGGACAAATGGTGTTCAAAGGAGAGGGGTGTGCTGTAGAGTTCTGTGATTGGTTGTTTCAATCTCCGTATACTAAAAATAGTATCAGTATTGCCCATAATATGAAAGCCTACGATGGTTACTTTATACTCAACTATTTGTACGATCATGCAGTTATTCCCGAAGTGATTTATACGGGGGCTAAAATCATGAGTATTAGAATACCTCAATTAGACAGAAAGGTATTAGACTCCCTTAATTTCCTTCCTATTGAAGAATTGTATCTTCCTTCGAATTGAAGAAGGGATTTTTCCCACACTTCTTCAATACAAAAGCAAATCAAAAGTATCAAGGGGCTCTTCCTGAAGCAAAATTCTATGGTCCAGATAGCATGAGTCCAGAAAGAAGGACAGAGTTTTATGTATGGTATGAAATAGAAAAGATGCTCGATCTACCATTTAATCTTCAAGATGAATTACTTGCTTACTGCGTGAGTGATGTTGTCGTATTAAGGCAATGTTGTATTCAGTTCAAACAATTGTTCCAAAGGGTAACATCAACAGAGCCAAGGGATTTAGGAGTGGATCCTTTTAAGAATTGTATAACTATAGCTTCGGCGTGTAACTTGGTTTTCAGACGAAATTTCCTAATCCCGGAAACCATTGCGGTACTCCCGCCAAATGGATACAGTTGTTCAGATAAACAATCCCAAAAGGCTATACGCTGGTTAAGATATGTAAGTAAGACAGAGGGAATTCACATTCAACATGCTTACAATGGTGGGGAAAAGAGGATTGGAAAGTATAAAGTGGATGGCTTCTGTAGGGAGGGGCGAACGCTGTTTGAATTTCACGGTTGTTTTTTTCATGGATGTCCACTCTGTTACACAAATCAAGAGACCGTAAATCCTGTAAATTTGACACCCATGACTGAATTGTACACACGTACATTGCAAAAAACTGTGTTTCTTCAAACACACACTGATTTTGATTACGTGGAAATGTGGGAATGTCAGTTTGATTCAATATGGAAAGACTTGTCAAAAGACGTAAAAGATACGTTGAATCAGGGAGTACCCAATTTTGAAAAAATGAAATTAAATCCTAGAGATGCCTTTTCTGGAGGGCGGACAGATGCAATGAGATTGTTTTATGAAGTAGCTGAAAACGAAAGGGTACTTCTATACGATTACACAAGTTCGTACCCCTTTTGCAATAAATATAGTTTGTACCCTGTAGGGCATCCAAAAATCATAACTGAAAATTTCAAAGATGCGTCCGAATATTTTGGACTTATAAAGTGTGAAATTCTTCCTCCTAAAAACTTGTATCATGCTCTTTTGCCATCCAAAACAACAAACAAATTTTTATTTTCTCTGTGTCATCAGTGCATGGTTACCAAACAACAATCACCATGTAGACACACCGATGAGCAGAGAACACTACTTGGTACGTGGCCTACCATAGAGGTCGATAAGGCCATTGAATTAGGATACCGCGTTACCCGCATTCATTGCGTGTGGCATTTTGATCAAAGAGTTCAGTATAATCCTGAATCTAAAACGGGGGGATTATTCAGTGGATATATCGATTGTTTTCTCAAACTCAAGCAAGAAAGTTCTGGAAAACCGGATTGGTGTAAAACCAAAGAGGATGTTCAGAAATATATCAAAGAATATCATGAACATGAGGGAATTTTGTTAGATGAGAGTAAAGTAGAGAAAAATCCTGGATTAAGGGCTCTGGCAAAACTCATGTTGAACAGTTTTTGGGGAAATTTGGACAACGTGTAAATATGCCCAAGACTCAAATAATCACTGAACCTAATGATCTGTACCAACTGCTCTTAGATGATAGCATTATCGTGAATAACATTAATTTCATCAATGACCATGTAGCTGAGGTTAAATTTGAGAAGGAGGAAGAATTTGTAGAACCCAACCCTCGTACCAATGTAGTAATTGCTGCATTTACCACAGCACATGCAAGATTAAAATTATATGGTTTGATGGAAAAACTTCAAGACAACCTCTTGTACTGTGATACCGATAGTGCGTGTTTTATAAACCGAGAAGGTGAATACAAACCACCCCTCGGAGACTATTTGGGTGAATTAACGGATGAAATCAATCCTAGAGATGGCCAATACATTAAAAGTTTTGTATCGGGTGGACCCAAAAATTACGCTTATCAATTAGATACCGGAAAAACCTGTTGTAAAGTGAGAGGGTTCACACTCAATTTCAGAAATGCCCAACTCATCAATTTTGATTCTGTCGTTGATATGGTTAAGAATAACCGACGTGACTACGTCATTACCGTCACTGATCCGCATAAGATAGTTCGAGATACGAAAAAAAAAACCATTCATACAAAAGAAATGAAAAGGGATTACCGTATGGTTTACGATAAAAGGGTAATCATTGATGATTTTAACACGGTACCTTATGGTTATGAAAGACCTTAAGTGGGAGATTGAATCTATATTATCTTCATTTAATCAAATGGTACCATGGAGAACGCACGACCTAATGTGTTGCGTCGTTTAGCTATTATAATAAATATTTTGGTAATAGCCTCTATTATTTCAATATTACTCGGTGTAGAATTTACAACTGTTTTAGGCGTAGTACATAATATTGGAAAATTTGTATATCTGACCAATGATACACAATCTATACTATAACAATTATTTAATTTATGAAAAATTGAATATATTTAACTTAGATTTATTTAAACTTATAACGACTAAATTACATCACCCTGCTACCTTTTGCGTAGCTGCACCTAGTAATTCTGGCAAAACTTGGTGGGTTATAAGACTTATCAAAAATCGTAAAAATGTATTTGTTGATGCACCTGAGAGAATTTTGTGGTGTTATGGTCAACATCAGCCGGCTTACGAGGAACTTTCTCGTGATTTACCTCTTGTGGAGTTTCACGAAGGTCTCCCGACGGATTGGACAACCATCATCGACCCTGGAGTCAGAAATTTAGTCATATTGGATTATCTGATGATTCAGTGTGGGACCGATCCGGAAATAACGAACCTTTTTACCAGAGGATCTCATCACCGTAATTTATCGGTAATTTACATCGTCCAGAACTTATTTCATCAATCAAAGGAAAGTAGAACTATTAGCCTCAACTGTCACTACATCGTACTGTTTAAAAACCCTAGAGATCGGTCGCAAATTATGCATTTGGCTAAACAGATGTACCCTGGACAGACTAAGTTTATGGTTGAAGCTTTTGCTGATGCAACGAGAGAACCATATTCATACCTCTTTATCGACTTAAAACCGAATTGCCCCGAGGAGCTCCGATTGCGAACTAATATTTTTCCTGGTGAAGTAAGTTACGCCTATACGCCTAAATAGAACTGTTCACTCGTGACTATCCTCAGTTGACATCATGACACGTCGATTGAAAGACAACGCTCACGCATTAAACGCGCTGAGTAGATCATCTGTAAAGAAAAGGAAGGACATTCTCCGCCACGCTGATAAAGAACTTATCACTTGCATCTGTGAATGCGCTCTGAATATTTTAAAAGGGCGAGTTCCTCTGACGCACAGTCAGAAGAAAAAACTGTCGAGACACAAGACACATCTAAGAACATTGGCAGACAGGAAGACATCTAGTACTAGACGTAAAAACCTCATCGTCCAGAAAGGAGGATTCATAGGAGCTCTTCTTGCGCCGATTTTGAGTACATTAGGTGGACTATTGTTAAAGTAAATGCGTTACGCAAAGAAAACAATGATTAGTGCTCCCACGGATCAGATCACCAAAGCCATTCAGAATGTACTTTTGACCCGGAACCCCATTCAGAGTAAACTACAAGATTTGGAGACTGATATGAAAAACATCTTAGAACGGAACGATTTACAAGACGATATCAAATTAAACTTGTATGGACATGCATTACAGAAGTATTTACGATACGATCAAATTCGGAAAGTAGAACCCGTTTCCGTTAAGATGTCCACACCAGAACTAACGGTGACCGGGACCAATGATGTAGCAGGAGCTGAACGTAAAGACGGTATACAACAGGAAAGTGAACTTCCGAAGGAGGACGGCAACTTAACACCACAAATTCTCAAAAGTGTTCCAAAAACATTTCATAGACGAGCCAGATTATTATTAGATAAATTAAAAGATAGTAATGTTATGTCTTGGAATAAAAATGACGAGCTTGTTTACGAGGGTAACATAGTCAAAGGATCTAACATCATAGATTTGGTAAATGATACCATGAAGGGTAAAAAGGGTTTCAATCCACACGGGTGGCAGTATTTTATGAGGGGTTTGGCTAAATCAAATGCGCCTGAAAGTATGATTGGAAATGAATCTCGAAGAGATGTCGTAAGACAGATTAAACAAAGTGGTGTTCTAGAAGAACGGATGTTAGGCACACCTCAATTATCGGAGATTAAAACAAAATCCTCGGTTAAACGTAAAAGCATAACATCCACTCCTAGGAAACCAAAGAAACGTATTCAGTGGGAAACTTTGTAAATTAATTTTCTTTAGAAAAATAAACCCAAAACCAAACATTGATTTTGTAACAGTGTGTTTGCAAATGTTTTGACTTAAATTAAAGATTGCAGTGTACGTTTTAAAGATTGTAAAACACGAGATAAAATACTACAGTCAATTTGATATTTTATTAAACCAACACAATATAAGTATTTGTAAATGAAACTTTTCTCCAATTTGTTTTCTTTCGGTATTAGGAACTATACATTATTTACTTCTTGTTTAAAATTAACTTACAATCATAAGGGTTTTTTTTTATACTAAAATCTAATACAATCACTACTTTTTTTTCTTCTTCTTATTTAATTTTTTTTTAAATTTTTATTTTTTATTTATAATTAACTCACACAAATCTTTAAAAAAAAAAGAAACTTTCATTTTCAACTTTATCTTACTTTTCAAAGTGTTGTCTTTTTCTACAAATCTGATTAGACATAAATTCAAAATCAAACACCGGTACATTTACAGCGTATCTTTCTTTGATAAAATCATGCACTAATTCATCATTTATGAATTGATCTTCGGTAAAAACAGATACTATCTTACTTAACGATACACCACGAGATCTATGTATTAAATAGAAAATACAAAACTGTCCACAAACTGAACTCGTCATTGACTGTAAACATTTTGAATTATATGTATAACTATTACAATTCTTCTTTAAGAATTGTTCAAAGAATTGTCCATACATTTTCGGGGATTGACCAAACGAATCGAAGAACTCTGCTTTCTTGTTTCTATCTAAATACATGGCGAGCCAATGAGTACCAGGTAATCCTCTTGGATCGGTGTTACCAATTAATACACACGGATAAGTATGAATGACCGGTAATTGATCAGCCGGAAATACACCTTCTAACATGACCTTTGTAAATGCATCCCCCTTCAAAACTCTTATAAGTTGTTTACTGTCCATATTTAACTTGAGTGATCAGTCAGAATATTTCTACTACCATCAATTTCTAGGAGGGATTCAAATTCCGCATAAACAATGGCCGTAACGGTCGTTGGTAAACTCGACGCAAATTTAACTTCTAAACGTACGTTACTTTTCTTGACCAAATTAAAGTGAGTTCCACTACAGAGGTCGGGGGACAAATCAAAGGCGTAGAGGGTGTATCCTGATTCATATTCCTCTCGCGTTATTCCATTACCAGTGTTCGCATAGAGTGTATTTGTACCTGAAAATAGAGTCTGATAAGCTTGCATATAGGCGTCATTCTTCCCAGAGAACTTAGGTTGTAATGGTCTCCCTGGAGTTTGTTCGTTATCTACATACAGTCCAAGAAAATTTAAACCCAAGTGTTTAAAGTTGAACGGATTTTTGTTATAGTGACCGTTAAATGCTAAGTTATCCACAAATCCAATGACAATTCTCTTAGGAATCTGACCCAAAAATAAGTTTTCGCGTGTGGTTGATTGAGTTCCAAGGGGGATTGAGAAGTTTCGGATCTCTACTCTACGCAATGGATACTTTGCACTTGTAGTTTGTAAAGTTTTAGCGTGAGCAAGTGCCACTGATGGATTAATTACCACTTTTCTTACAAGGAGAGAAGCCTCAAGAATTTTGACCTTGTAATTTTCATTAGGGAGAGCACTCATTAGACAAAATGAACTCTTACTACGGTGAAACTTAAGTTTCAAGTCTACGCCATTCAGTAGAAATCTCTCTTGACAGAAAATATCTCCATGTATTGGGCCACTGAGTTCAACAACACGACTCTCTTTGGTCAGTCTATATCTATGTTTCAAACCCTCATTAACGTCGTCTGTACTTGTTGGATCAAATTGACTGATTTGTGAAGCTGTGTCTTTGTAAAACAATGCCGATGTCAGTTGAGACTCTTTAGCTGCTGGACCGTATGTAAGCAATGTTTCCAACAAAGCACGGTATGGGTATGTATTTGAAGGTGAAGAAATCGTTTTGTCGTTCAACGTAATGTCTACCTCGGAGAACAGTGAGTGCAGCATAAGGTTTACGGGGGCTACTGGAGTATCGGCGTTAAGGTCAGTTCCATCTTCAGCTGTTATTTTTGCTTCCACATTAAAAATTGTGTGAGCTAAATCTAGATAATGTTCTGTCGATCCACTGACGTTGAACTCAATCGAATCAGAATCAACAACATTTGTTAAAGGATTATAATTAATCCAATTACCTCTATTGATTGACACTTGAGTAAATGGAATTGCGAATAAATCCAATTCTGATTTTGTACATTCGCCAGAGTGTTTGTTAATGAATGCCATCGTTATTAATAATCAAATTTATCCAAGGTCCTCTTCCTTCCTCTATTGGCAGCCTTTATGCGAGAAGTACTGTTTGCTTTCCTTTTTAAACCTTTATTTCTTCGTACAGGTGTTTTCTTTTTTGATAGGTGAGCTGAAGCCCGATGAGCGGTCTGACGTCCCGCCTGTCTCAGACGTTCTTTGGCAGCTGATTGTACGTGTTGACCGTTAAGCGCATCTGAAGCTATGTTAACACCTGTTCTTAAGGCCTGTTTACCTAGTGTTTTTGCACCTTGTTTTAAGACGGGTAAGGCAGCTCGGAATAACCCTCCGAGAATATTTCCTAGTCCATATCCCCGTTGTATAGGGGCACCCTTAAAAAGGGTATCACCACCACCCGCCTGATTTTTATAATACCTCTCGTAATCAATCATGGTTTAAAAGAGATTAGGACGGCTCCTTCTAAAATGAAGCGCAACCGTGAGTTTACCACGCTGAAATGGTACCTTTTCTCCGGTGTCACTCCTTATATCTAAATGAATGACTTCAAATGTGTTCAATTTAACAGGAACGTAGTGTGGTGTATTAAAGATATGAGCAATCGTATCTCCTTGCGTAACCTTTGATTTCTGGATGGGAACAATTCTTAGTAACGGGGCATTGACGTCTCCAATTAACTGATTTTCTATCAAATCACAATAGACATATAATCCGTAGAAACCGTTGTTAATGTCAACGGGTAAATGTCCCACTGTGTTTTCATTAACAGCTTTATACTTAAGTCCTAACATTCTGTATAACTCATCGTCGAAATAGATGAAAGCACCTTCCTTTAGTTCTACATGTACACGTCCTGTATAACTATTCAGCATAATTTTAACATTATCCCTTCCTGTCTCCGTCATTTCTTGTTTGATAGCATCCACAATTTCTTGTATAGACTCATAATACCCGAGGGTAATCCTTGCATGTTTTTGTGTACGTCCATTTGCACTGTACGTAAACGAATTGTTCTTACTACTAATATTATACCAAGAGAACGGATAGTGAATTTCCGTGATAGCAACCTCCCATTTTCCCGTCAAATTAATTTGATTAACTAAACGGGTGGTGTAGCTGCTCAAAGTGTTATCGGGATAAATACTCATCGATGAATTACTTGGTAATGTAACATAAAATTGAGTAGGTGCCGTCATGTTGATCTTTATCGTTCAAAATCATTCACCCAACTGTTGAATGAAGATGGATAGCCTAACCATTTAACTAAGTATTCAGTTTGACCATGTTTCTTACGCTTACGAATCACCTTCTCCACTCTATAAATATCATCAGACTTAATAATTTTCTGCAGTTCTTGTTCATAAAATGAACCTTGTATTTCTTCACCGTTATAATCGTTCAGTTTGTAAAATGGTCTGTGCTGGCGATTACTCCGTTTTTTCACTGTAAATATTTCTTCCGACCATCCCTGAAGATATGATTTTTCGAATTTTAATCTCTGTTTACTTATTCTTACTTTGTCACCCACCTCAAATTTAAATGTTTTGGAAGGTTTTGATTGGGAATACAACGTTTTCCATACAGCGCTTTCAGTTTCTACATTCACTTCTGAGGGTTTCATTTTTATTGATCGATGGTAAGATTGATTATACCCTTTTACCAACGATTGTAAGATACCCGTGTAATTAAGACTTTTCTTGTGTGTGAAATATTTGAAAATGCGAGCTTTCAAAGAACGATTAAAACGTTCAGAAACTGATGCCTTAATAACGCTATTGGTTGTATAAAAAGTAATGTTGTTTTCCTTAAGATAACGTTGAAACAATTTATTCGTAAATTCACTACCTTTGTCTGAATGAATCATGATGGGTATTCTATTCCCATTACTTAACACTTTTTTGTAAGCTTCAACTAACGTCTGTCCCATCTTATTCTTAAGTGGAGTCACCCAAGCATATTTGGAAAACACGTCAATACATGTTAATAAAAATTTATTACCATTATTATACTTTGATAAGTTTGATACATCTACCAAGTCTAATTCATGAATCTCATCCGTCCCAATGGCTAAAACTTTATTTCTTGGATAAGTCTTACATACGGGTTTATGTAATGTATACGTATCCTCACCCTGTAGAAAGCTTTTGATCTGTTTACGCGTTGTATTAAATTTCCCTTCTTGTTTAACGGCGTTATAAAGTTTGTTGATACTACTTAAACCGCTCTCTCTACTGACATCATAATATAGAGTTTTTAAATAATTATTAAGGTTCGACATGATCCTATTGATTCAATGATTCAACTAATCTAATAACCTAGAGACCTTCTCTTTTATAATATTTATGTTTACGTTTAATAATAATAATATTCTCTGTCATTATCGTTTTCCAAAATTTTATTACAAACTCATTCAAATATACACATCAATGTAAATTTACATTTTCTGGTTTACACATTCAAAATATACATTTAAACAACTTTAGTTTTCAAATTTTATTTGTTTACATCATTAAATCAAAAGTTATAAAAATCATAGTTCTTTTACCTTGTTTAAAATGTAAAAGAAAAAAAAAAAAAAGTATAAAATTAATTTGTATGCAATAATTTATTTAAATTGTATATCATGTGGATGCTTTCAGTATTAGGGTATTATCTTTAAAAAAAAAAAAAAATTCTGTTGCGTGTGATTATAAATTGTTACGGTACACCTTGTTTGTTGAATCAAAAATAAAATAAAATATTCGTCATCATTTTAGTAATAGTAAAATCCACTGCACGCATTTATTTCTTTTAAAAAGTAAATCAAAAACAAACAAAAAATTCACTGCACGCATTAATTAAATGTTTTATTCCTGACAACACACATCATATAGTATGCCTCTGGTTGAAATGGTTTGATTTTTAATGTACGTATCCACGTAATCATTGAAAAATGTGGTCCTGTCACTTTCTTTAGAGTAAACAGCCAGTACTCTTGGGTTATCTATCGCTACGATATTCCAATTCATACAACAAATGTCAATTTTAATTTTGAGTACTTCCTCTAAAGCCTCTTCAAAATAAACGTTACATTGTTCTTCTAAAGTCATCATAGTACACACATCGTGCTGTATTTGAGACCCATGCCAATTGCCGCACCCATAACAATCCCTTTTAACTATCTCTTGAATTACACCTCCTATACAAGTCATAAAAATAGTCTGCAATAATTTAAAAGCTAGTTTCTTACATCCTTGATCTACGTCCTGTTCCTTTACATCATCAGTCCCCTCGTCTACGATCTGTAAGTTGTCTCCAGAATCATCTGAAATTATTGACAAACGACACGTAAGAGTTTTGTCAAATCAGAAACTGTAATAACAATGTATGCGAGGAACTAAATTTCAATTGTAATATAAAGATAACTTACCCTCTTTTGTCTGTGAGTCCTGTTTTCGAAGCAGATACTCTAACTCCCGTTTGAGTTCTTGAGCTAGGTCGTTCCTCCCACTTTTCTTAAGAGCCATGATGAGCTGATCCTTATGATCCTGATGATTCTCCCCCTTGAATAAGAGTAGCATCTGGAAGATCTGCTCTTCGGTCCCTTTATAGTCACGTTTAAGTTTTGTCACCGTACTAGATGAAATGTGACCCGCTCTGCAAAAATGGCCCTTATGTCGCAAAATTTACTTTTGGAGTTACACACATGGATGGAAAGGCCAA
>JAUELU010000053.1:11249445-11275574 GCA_032357145.1 Evasterias troschelii | reverse complement strand
CCCCCCCCCCCCCCCCCCCCCCCCCCCCCCCCCCCCCCCCCCCCCCCCCCGCCCCCCCCCCCCCCCCCACTATGGGTTACGATTATCATTGCTCTTGACATGTCACGTAGACCTAAGACTAGAACTACAATTGGTCAACTAGTCAACCCCAGATCTCCTGTACTTTTTATCATCCTGATGTGATGTAGTCTTTTTTTTTGTTTATGGTAGTTTTTTATAATGCAGTATTTTGATGTTCACTGTACTTGCCCATACATGTTGTATTTTGGTATTCTAATGCTTGTCTTTTACTGTTCGTTGTACTCCACGCCTACATATTGTATAACATATTTAATGTTTAGTTTTTACCCTTTTGCCAGTGGAAATCGAATTTTTGAATATTTGTAAATGTGGACAATAAATTCTTTCTTTCTATCTATCTATCTATATTGGCAATGCGACCATTCGTTTTTTGTCGTCTTGGTTTTAAAAAATTGAAGTGTAGTGGAATGCATCGTCAACATAGCACATTGTGGTCTTTCGTACTTTACTTTATTGGTAATACCAACCTGATTCATCATGTTTTGTTTTTCATTCAATTTAGGTTGGTACATTGTTTGGGTAGCATTCCTGTCTCGATTCAAACTCATGAGGGAGCTACTGTCTATCAATGATGACGACTCATCCAAGAGCAATGATGCCAAGGGACTCCAGGAGACAGATCCATCTGTGTCTAACAGGAGAACAAGACAACACACAAGCCAACGATCGTAGTATGTGATTATTACAGACCTTTGCGATCTGGTTCGGCTCCTTACCTTTGGATTTCTGGAAGGCTGGAAGAGGGTGTAGTCTTGGGCAGGTTTTTCTGCCATAATTGGGACTATTTTGTTTAAATACTCGTGTACACACAGCACACAGGCTTCAACTCACATCTAGCTGGCATCTTGTACAATAGATAATTGCGTCAACATCAGTGATTGGGAGATGCCTGTGATACAGAAGGGAGCATCTCAAAAGTCGGAACAGTAGGATATTCTAATCAAATCGAATAACTATTCCACAAGGACCAGTCCGTTTGGACCACCAGAACATTTTTTCCTACATATGGGCTTCTTCACTCGTGTAGGATTGCTCCAGTACTTTGGCACAATGATGCGGAAACTTTGTTTGCGTCTTGATCGAGCCCAACTTTTGAGACGCTCCCTAACATTAACTCAAATAATGCTGGGCGTATTTGCTACCCAATAACATTAAGTAATGGCATAACAAACTGGTACAGGACATTCACATGGATTATCCACAGGCACTGTAACTAAGGATGTAGGTGGATCTGTGAGGCCCTGCACATTGGTCGGTGACTGCTCTATGCTCAGACACTCCTATGTACTGACAATCCTACGTTACGACAAACCCCTTGTGCACACTAGGGTAAGGGTAAGGGTTAGGAATGGGATTAGGACTAGGAAAATATGTTTGTAGGGGTGTCAGAATGTATGGATGTCGGAACATAAGGGATGTCAGAACACACAGGTGTCGAATATTGGGATTTCGGAACATACAGTTGTGTAGGGGTGCCAGGAACATAGTAGGAGTGTCATAACATAGGTTTCAGAACATGAGGGTTTTTGAACATGTTTCGGAACCTAGGGGTGTCAGAACATACAAGTGTCGGAACATCTGTTTTGGGAACTGTCAGAACATAGGTGTGTAACCCATGAGTTATACGTGATGTGGGTAAAAATAACACATAAACCTCTAAAGTGTGCCAAGGCCTGCATACCAAATTTTATGTTGGGACTGGGAATAACTTTTTCTTTATTTCTGTGTGTCATTATGAATCCGTTTGCTATACAGAATTTGTTTAAACCACGATTTATGCACTACAAGTGAATCAATTGTGAAGCTCTTTTATCATACTACATTAAGCATGTTGGCTATAATTAATTGTTTCTGCTTTAACCATTTTGAAGCTCAATTGAAAACAGCATGCAGGGATTCCAGAGTTAACATTTCCTATTGGAAGGTTTTTCTGCTTAGCTGCTTTGATTCTCACCAGAAAACATGGAACCTTCTGTTTATAAGTGATGATAACAACTGCATGTTGGATCTTTATTACTTGGGCCCAATTTCATAGAGCACAAAGAGTACCTAATTAGCACAACAAAAACTTGCTGACCAGAATAAGGTTACCAACCAAAATAAAACGTCATGATTACTAACTGTAACTGGTAACCTGCTTATTTTTGCTTAGCAGAAAATTGTTCAGCATTATTAATTCTGGTTGTGAAGCCAAGGACTCTCAGAAAAGCGAACTGAATCATTTTACCGTGGAGAGAAAGGAATGAAGTTTCAGTTTTAGGTGAGGGAGGAAAAACTTGGTGAATTATTTCAGGGAAAACCCACGCAATCAGGCAGGGACTGCAAACCCAATCCACATAGTGCCCCTGGTGGGATTCGAACCGGGGTCCCAGAGGTGGAAGGCGAGGCAAGATACCACTACACCCGACTCCTACAAATGGGGCCCAATTGGCACCCAGAGCCTCATCAGGTTGTCAACCTCTTTCAAGAGGTGTCTAACCTGTTTATTCACATTGCCTTTTCATTTTTAGCCCTCAGGTGGAAATATTAAGGCAGTTACAAGTAGTTTCACAGTTGGGAGATGAATGTTAATCAACTATTAAATCTGTTTTTACATGTACAACTCAAAGTTACAAAAAGGCACTGTTTCGCATTACAAGCAATGATTTTTCAATCAATCAATCAATCGAGTTATTTTCAGTGAATCAATCAAAATAAAGCATAATATAAAGGTTATCAGTTTACTGGGGAAATTTTTGATAAAAAGTGGGGGATGTTAATAAACTATTGGATCTGTTTTACATGTACAACTCTACATGTATGTTACCAAAAGAACATGTACAACTCTACATGTTTGTTACCAAAAGACCCTTTTTTTAATTGCAAGCAAGCTTTCAATCAACTCATCAACCGATTTTATTTATTAATCTTGTTGACATTGTCAGAGAAAAACCGCTCATCCCGTTAACAATGTTCAAGCCTTTTGGTGTTTTGTGAATTGTATATTTTGTTGACTGTAGTCTTGCCTTATTATCATTAATCACAGAGCAAGTGATTAATGGAAGCTGATCATCAATTGTTGCAGCTAAATTGTACATATAGGTGTTCTGACACATTTTGAAGCATTTTTACTGTTATGTGTGAAGTGGATAGCGACCTCTGTTGTGGGATTGATGCTGGTGTTCTTTTGCTAACAATGTAGGCACAAACCAGGGTTTAGGTTGATTCTTACGTTGTTTCAAAACAGGCCGATAGAGCCAAAGTCGTATAAATGGCCTTGGGAGATACATGTAGAATGGTTTGACCAGTACAACAAGTTATCAGAATTGCAACATCCTCTCACACATTCAACTAATGAAATTTTAATAAGCAAAGCATACACATAATTATTACAGACCTGCCATTGACACAAGGCAAGAAGAAATATATGTACAGAGCCTCATGGTGAATTTCAAGGTATGATTGGTAAGGTTAAAAATAACACATTGTTTAATTTTCTACTGAAAGCTTACTGTTTATGAATTTCAAACGAGAACTCTTTTTTCCGTAAAATATTTCCTTTTTAAATGAAGTCATATTCGAGAAAACTAAAGTGGCACTTTCTAGTGTCCATCAGATCATATCCTTCGATAGACTATCCTTTTATAGGACCCATTTTATGGGACAAAGTTTTTTCTTGAAGTATAATTTGTACAAACGGTGTGTAATTATATTTTTAATTATAAATAAAACAGCTTTGAAAGAAAGAAAAAGTGTACAACTTTTTTTTTTTTTTTTCAAAAACGCAAAACTTTATAAGGCAATTCCGGCATTTACACAATCTAAGAAACAACAGAGATATTATTACTATAGATGGATTGCAATACACGTCAATGGAAAAGTGCACGCGTGTACGCGCTACGCGCGACTCTCAGCCAATGATAGCTCTTCACGCGTGCACAATTCATCAAAGATGGCGGTCAATGACGCGTATTGCAATCCATATTGGTAATTACTTCAAACATTTTCGGCCATAAAAAACTTATTTTGTAAAGAGCACTGGAGAACTGTTGATATTTGAAGATTTTGCTAGAAACCACTTCTTTTGAAGTCGTAGTTTTAGAGAAAGAGGTAATTTTTCACCAACAAATTTGAATCTGAGAAAGTCTTCGGTCGTGAAGCCTTTCCCATCAGGCATCTGAAAGCACACAACTTTATGCAACAAGGGTGCTTTCTCCTTCGTTGTTTTCTTTCAATATTTGTTATGCATAAGTTGGGATACACCAACAAGTGAAGATACTGGTCTTTTAAAATATTACCAAAATTGTACTTGGCTTTAGATATACCTTCAAAAATGTAAATTGTTTGAAAAAGAATAGGCCTACGTTAAATAAATACTTATTTTTAAATAAAGCGAAAATTTCAAGGACCGTAAAAATAAAACAAGTTATGATCCTTGTGAAATAATTTATGTCAGTTAAAATGTCACAGGACTCCGCAGAGAGAGAGAAAAAAAAATATTTAAAAAATATGAAACGCGAAGAATAAAAGATCAGATTTTCTTATTACAAGCTAAATTTATAACTATGTGTAGCCTACATAAATATGTGTTATGTGTAGAATGATGCATCATTAAATAATAAAATTATTTTAATTTTTACGCGAAATAAGACACTTGAAAGTCGAAGGACAATTCTTCACTCACTGTTCTCAAGTCAACCTTGTTCTCGTCTCGTATTCAACATTCATCGAAGTTAGCCCGAATTGGTTTTCTTCATTATTTGGAAAGGATTGATAGTGATTTTTCACGAGATAACACAATAACAGTTAATACGCTGTCAAATGACATCTCGAGTTAATGTCACACCGCGCCGCGCATTGATCCAGTCCCAGTCGATTTCCGTCCGACCGGGGTTCGATTTCACAAAGACCGGAGATTGATCTTAAGATAGGGGGGGCCTATGTATCACTCTTAATCGCTGAGCAAGGTGTGACGTCACGATACCAATCACTATGGCAACACAACTGGCGACTCCCAGCGATACTGGCCGACCCTGAGACGCGTCTCTCTCCACCCAGTCACTTTCCTCGGACGTGGCCGCGCGACGTTGAGATACGTGGTCGGACATCAGATGGCGTAGAGGGGGCTGTAAAAGGCTTGCGGGAGGCACGGTTCCCCTTTATATCCGCGGTCGTTAAGTGGCAATAGACTTACCGGATAATTTCATATATTTTTGAAAAAATAGCATACTCTAAACCTCTACTGCTTGTCTGCTGCCACCTAGCGTTTTCAACTCTACAGCTTAGGTGACCCTTTCGGATCCAGAGACAGATCTAGTGGTAATTAAGTCAGGAAAGTACGGGGGAAAGCTGGAGGCACATTACGACAACGTGGTTTTTTCGTTCTTGGAACGGAAGTTCTTCTTTTGGATGTGAGGATTAATCCAAAGAGAGGCGTGTCTTCATCTCAGTGAAGCTGAGAGACTGGCTTTCGTCAAAGGTGCTCCATATGATACCGCCAGTCTGATGGGTCCCCCCGTAAACTCCATTCAAGTTGGTGTTCATTGTATGACTTTCAGAGCTGCAAAAGTTGTACCACCAACCAGCGCCACGCACTTTGGCACAGTGGATGTCCAGTTCACGATCGTTGTCTCGGTCGTAGGTTGAAAAGAAAACGTTATCATCGAGGCTGTTACCTGTCCGATGGAAGACAAGAAACAGTAAATCATCGAACCAGCGTCATGCAAACTTCAAAAAATGTTGTTTGTAACGTAAGCAGAATACATAAATATTCTGACGGCACAATCACACAGATTACGGAACTCACTTTCGGGGAGCTCAGTCATACTTACAAGAAAAATGTTTTTGCTTTCATTTGCTGCATGCGCAAAGGTTTTCAAGATCATAACACAACATAGTATTATTATTTTTTAACTATTAACCATTAAAGGGAGATTACATTACCGGTAAGTTTTATATTATTCTAGAAAATGTGGATTTGTGGGTGGAATTTAATATGATTTTACATTTATGATGCGTCACAATGTAAAATATGTTAGCGCGAAGATTAGCTGCTACGCGTTACAAGCGTCCTATATTTATTAATATAGAGCTCCCAGTTATATATTTGTTTTTTGGAGTGTCTGAACAATCATGTCAAAACAAAGTATGTCACGTGACGCGTGTTCCACCAATCAAGCGACAAGGATGTGCGGTTATATACAATGATAGTTATATTATAGTTTAACAAAGCATTATAGGTTACCTATGGGTTCCCCAGGGCCTTCTCGAAAGAGAGTGGCTGCAAAGGAGAACATCAAATTCTCACCGGCGAAGAAGTAGACGCCATAAATTGCTGTACCACTGTGATTGGGTTTAGCGACCGTCACACTAAGCTCCCAATACGGCGGACCACCAGTCGAGGTAATGGCGAAGTTGCTTATCTTGTTATGACCCCACCAGAATTCGCCGGACAAGTTTCCAAAACCTGTAGAGTACTCGTCCCAGGTCCGGTTGAAATCCACTGTCCCATCCTTTCGTCTCTGGATGACCTGACAGAACAAATAGGACCTTGCAATAACTCGAGTAATTATCCCACGACACAATGAAGTTTCTGATCTCCCCTGGTTCCCCCCTGGTTCCCTTGGTTCCTCATGGCTTAGGTTTCGATACCAACCATTCATAACAGGCAACCATAGGCCACACCTAACCCTATAGTATAGGACGCCAGTCCCCATCGCTTTATCTGCAACGGATGAGTACAACCTGCATGGGGTAGGCTAGACCCAATATTGAAAACGATCAATTAGTTTAGCCTTTGCACTTCCCTGCAATTTATTTGAATTTATGTCGCCATGTTGTATTTCTAAAAATGCGCGACCACGCTTGAGGAAACAAAATGTGAACGTGGCCAGCCTTTAGTATGGGTCTTTCTAAAACGTTTCTGGCAACTGTCATTCATTTGAAACCACTATATAGATCTGTTGCTATAATCATGCATGCTATTCGACCCTCCTGACGAAACCCATTGACTTACAATCCAGCCACCGTTGTCCATGTCGCAGAACGCTCGAATCCCTTTGTCGAAACTGGGCGGGAATATTATATACTCGCCGCTGGTTCGAATCCCAATACTATACAGGTACCGACAATCTGTAAACGGTGCCCATCTCTCGATCCCTGCAATCAGAGCGGGTCAAAAACAAAACTGTAGTAAGCATGACAATTAAAATAGTTAGACTTGTTTGGGGTGTTTTGTAAAACTGTTGTTTTTGCTATAGCCTGCTTACGCCCCCCCCCCCCCCCGAACCAAACTAAACGCTGGAAGAGAATTAAACAAGTCAGCAGCTTCATAAAGCCCTCATTGCAAAATTGCATAGCCATACTTACTACCGGTACGCACAAGCTATTCTAATGCCGTTAAGAAAAACCAAAGTTAACAGAATATGATGAAAATAATACGGTTGAAAAATAAAACATACTTTGGTCACACTGCATCCATTGCTGTAAATCCCATCTGTTCTTGGTGCACTGCACGGACTTGTATTTCGTACCAAGGCGAAGTGACGTGCACCCACACAGGTCCCGTTCGTGAATGGACCAACGGTAGTTCGTTCTGTTCATTGGATCGGGCTCCGAATTTAAAAAGCACAAGTAGGCTTCGGTATCTATGAAAACAGGGAATTCGAACACATTACAGGCATACACTTAAAAATACTTAAGCAAACTCTCGGGTCAGAACAGACTGTGCAAGTCTCGCGCGTATCGGAGCGAGAAAACACGTCATGTGATTGTGAATAACATATTTTTTTCTGAAATCAAATCATTGTTTTTTAATTAGATCTATGAAAAAGTCTGACCAAGATAAATAGGCCTACTCATTACAATTTGCATAAAATGAGTTTTAGCTTTCAAACACACAATTCATTTGTTAGTTTTTGTTGAAACAAACTAAAACTCTGTGACAGGGATGCTTTTTTGATCTTAACTATTTAGGAAACCCTTTTGTAAATCCATGCCTGAGTACGTGCAACCATAGATATAGCCTTTAGTCAAGGCGCACCGCGGCATCCATAGCCCGGATATCACGCACGAAAAAAGACCAGCGCGAGCGGCGTAGCGCTGGTCTTTTTTCGTGCGTGGTATCTGGGCTGGGGTGCCGCGGTGCACCTTGACTAAAGGCTACCATAGATATAGAATATAACACCAAGATCGGACGCGCGTACATACGCGCCTTTAGCCGTACACAAAAATCCCATGGACGCGCTAAAAAGTCATGTGAACAAGGTAACGCGCTGAAGATGAAAAAATAAAATAGGCATAAGTATAAGGCCATAGGCCTATACTTGACAGGTTTGTGGTACATTTGAATAAAATAACAAAAAGCAAGATTCATCAACTCAACATAACCGCCTAAGCGCTAAATACGGAAACATTTGAAAATCTTATATCACAAGGGGATAGTCATTTATTTTTCACTGAAAGTTAAATAAAGTTTTATATCATCAGGCCTACAGGCCTATTCATTTCAAAAATAACAATTGCACACTCCCATTGTGTATAAAGCACTTCATTACCAAATTGAATATTACCATTGTTTAATATACATGCCATCCAGAACATCGCCCTTATTGTTTGGAGAATTTAACTGTGAGAATGTAGACTATGCATCGTTTGATTTTTCATGTAAAGAACAAAGCATTGAAATGCAGTTAGGAGGGTTATTAGGAATAGTTCAAATGAGATAAGTAGGCCTAGCCTATATAATTTATTAAGAAAAACGATTTAACATCCTTGTCCCTGCACTGCCCGGGTTTGCTGAAACGATGTTTAGATTTCAAGACACAAGCAGTAAATTACTTGAATCGTCCAAATTTTCAAAAGACACCCAAGGCTAATTATTTTGTAGGCCCTTTGTACAGTTTTCGTCTTTTTCGTGAATAATATCATTGATGAACTATGTCCCTAGGGACCAATAAGTGCCTCTCGTTAACTTACGGCTGTCGGTAATTTTTATGGCGATTATTTTTCATAAGGTTAAAATGAACACGATCGTTTTTGAAGCCTTTTGTCTGGCATCAAATGCTCATACTGATTAATGTTATCAGAACATTCATTGACAAAACGGCTAGAATTCTCTGCCGGCTATATAAATTCCCTTAATTACATAACATCGTATGATTCTATTCTCTACACATAAAAATAATGGCTTAGGCGTATAGGCCGTCCTTGCCACAAACCATCCCAAATTGCTTCAAAGAAAAACCACTAATGCAAGAACCAAGAAGGCCCAGTAATAAAAGACACATTATGGGGGGATGGACTAAAGTAAAACAAAAATCACGAGAATTTGTTTTTCTTTTATATATATATTTTTTAATCGATGGAAACGAAAAAAAAACACCCCAAAATATCATACACAGCTCATGTTCCCATATAAAGCGACCACTGTATAACCCTTTATCTGTCATGAATAATGTGGTACATGTAGGCCTATAAGCAACAGTCGCCCATTAGTACAAGCATATGCAATTTTATGAAGCGAACATTGACATAACTGTTTTTACTAAATGGGGTTTATCCCCTTTTAATTTTGCAGGAGGAATCCCGTATTTTGGAGTCACTCGCGAAAGCTTGCCAGAAAATAGGTACAATAATTGAGCGAACGTATCACGACAAAATCAGTGATCGGAGAAAATTTGGTGATCGGAGGTGGGCACAAATTCTTAATTTTTTGCAAGTAACACCAGAGGAATCCCTTAGCAGCGTACATTACAGACATAAGTAGTACAATGATATCTGACAGCTCAATGTTACTTCTGTAGCAGCCCTAAAATGGCTTCATTCGTTAGTCAATTCCAAACCCAAACCCGTCGATTCACCGATAAAACAACATAATTATCTTAATTGCTCAAAAGAGGAAACTTCATAAACCCCGCACCAAAACGAACCAATATCCTTAGATCTAGTTAAAATGATTGTGGAAAAATATGGAAAACCCGATAGTTCATTGTTGCAGCTAAGAACAGCTTAATGTTTATACGTCTCACTCAAGTTTACGCTGTTATTTAGGCATGACAAAATGGTTCAACTCAAGACCAGCCATATAAAACAATTGGCGAATGACGTAGGTTTGGAAATTTACATTCCAGGGTCTAAAACATATGTTTTTAGAGAGGGTTCTACTGCATGATACTAATGACGAACATTCACCACCAGTAAAGCTACTGTATAAAGATACATGTCAAAGTGTAACCTGGTCTTTGGACAGGATGAATTTCCCTTTACAGCTCTTTCATATCAGAAATTGCTTATGGAACACGGTTGCTAAAAAAAGACACACAGTGCGAAAAATAGATAAGTAAAAAGAGATGTCACACGTTGATTATAAACATCAAAAGTACTTCAAACTTAATACAGAGTGTAAAGAAAGTTACTATTCTCAGAATGAGTTTAATTCTCGATTCACTTTTATGATCAGAAGGCTGAAAGGGCTATTATCTATTTTTTTGGAAGTGATAAAAGAAAGTTTTTCATTAAAATTTCATTATTTTATGATTAAGTAAAAGGGCCAGATCTTATTTGACACTATTTAGAAGAGCCTGAATGGCAATGTTTAAAATGTATCAATCTAAGAAGTATACAGATCTAAATAGGGCCTATATAAAATGAAAATAATAAAAAAGGAGTGAAGGTATGAAGTACCAAGACGGACACTATATATATATATTACATAATACTATATTCTACTAACAATTAAACATAATGATCCAAACTATGTGTAACTCTTGGTCACTCGGCGGCCGCTTCCCATGCTCTGAATATTAAATACTTATGGAATCAGATTTGATGTGTCAGTGTAATTATTATGTCGTCCGATAGAATGAAACTGTCATGCGTGTAAGCGAAGCGAAGGAGCATGAAAGAAAAGAGAACAAAATGCAAAATACAGTGACAGATAAACAATTGTTTGTAAGATGTAGCATGTACTGTGAGGCGAGCGGCAAGCACTCATAGAATGAAATTACAATACTTCTTCAAAAAATTGTTCTTTCTGAGGCAGTTTCATCGCAGTGTCACTGTTTGTGTGATATAATTATCGTCCCGTTACGATGGGAATTGAAAAAATTCAATAGTCACGCTCGCGTTGAACAAAGAATACATGGTGTCTGAAACGTAGAGATAGTTGGGTCCAATTTTATAAGTCTGCTTACTGAGGAATTCTGCGCTTATTTACGGCCCGTTTATAGAACAAGGCTGTTATGATTTTACGTGGTAAGCGCAGAATTCCGGCAGTAAGCAGAGCCTTGAATTTGGACACGGGTGTTCATGCTTACCTGTTATCACCAACAATACAAGCCAAACGGCGAAGCAAACCAACATGACTTGATCCATTGCGAGTAGAAATGCCGGTGTGGAGTTATCATCAGCTGAAGTGTCGGTTTTGAAGTATAAAGCTCGAATGCCGGTGTCAGCAACTCTTTATCAATAACCACTCCCTCAAAATGTTGAATACATTATTGATGCACTTTTGTGTGTGTCCTTTCCGTGTAATGAAGTCCATTGAGAAAAGTGGTGAACCATAAAATGCATAGGGCCTGCCAATAAATAAAGCATCCTGTAGGCTATCATTATCTCAAAGGAAGGTCAGACTTTTCCTCTGTTGTGTTGCTTGTCATCGGCTAATGGGGAGCTTTAAAGATTTATTATATTAAGTGACGAGCAGTTATTTACGAGAAGAAAAAATGGAAATAGCTAAACCTACTGATTAGTAGAAATTGTTGTACTATGTTAGAACGAGCAACGAGCCATGAACAACAAGTCCAGGGCCACTATACCTCGCTAATGAATAGAGATTATTATTTAGTCGCTGTTAATGGGGTGCTGTCAAAATGGTCTGGTAATCTCTTAACTTTGTGATGAGTTTTCGTTTGCGGAAAACAAAAGCAAACATGGTGCACTGTCATGGGTACCAATGATTGCAAGCGCGCGGAACTCGTAGTTTCATGTGTCTCTAACACCTTGACTTGACATAGATTTAGGTCTTAGACAAAGGACAACGTGTGGCCAGACTGATAATCATTTCAACAATAACCATTTTAACATAATTGTTGTTGGTAAACAAGCTGCTTGCCGTCAAGTCAATTCACAGTCGTCTTTCTGTGCACTTTCCTGTTGTTAATCCGAAATTGTGTCTCATTATTATGGCTTCTTCAGAAATATTATTATCAGCAGCTTATTTTCAATAGCGCCCTCTAGTGGATGGAATGCAGTGGCCTGCCTAGACCGGGAGCAGGGTTTTATTTACAAAGACAAGCAATTTACAAGTGCAAGAACTAGGCCTACATAAAACTGTAGTTATGAACTGAACCAAACATTAATATCCACTTGCCAAACACTCTTAATTTAGTTTACAGTTTATGCACAAGAGATCTTTTATTTGCGAAGTCCAAACCTTTATTTCTCTTCAAGGGCATCGGGGTGGGGCTTGGGGTTGGTTGGTTGGTGTGGGGTGGGGTTGGGTACTCCAAGCAATGAGGGGAATTGACAACCCCCCCCCCCCCCCCCCACCATTAAAATATGATGACAATAAACAGAAGTCACTTTAGAACTAGAATTAAGATATCAAAGATCCTTAAGACTCATAAGAGATTTGGCTTTTTTTAGTCAAAGCCAGTTTCAAAGAATTGAATTGGACAAGTTTATAGTTTCAAAGAAATAAACCACATGTATAAAGTTATTCGGCTCATTTTGGTCTTGTTTCCACCACCATATTAAAAACATGTCACATCCACACGTATGTATACGTTTGGTAATGACTTTGACAATTAATGGCAATAAAAACATACGTGGTAAGAAGTACAGCAGCTTTGGTTAGTATAACGCATTTTGAGAAACATTTTACTTCGAAATACTGCAGTTATGTAAACAAATATAATTTTTTATCCCCAAAAATTTGAATCTGAGAAACGTTTCTCAGATTATGTTTTCCTAATAGTGATTACTCTTCCTGCGTAGACATCTACGGCGATAACTCGAAAACGTGACCCCACCTTTTGATTTGAAATTTTCACAGGTAAGTTTTATTGTCTGTACCTACATTTATATAGGATTCAAAACATCAAACGGTTCCAAAAACCAAAGGTATTCTTTGCCTTTAAGGAGAAACTCCTGACACCACCTATTTTATTTGCAATGCTAAATGCTCCTCAAAACAAGTGCAAAAGCAAATAAATATAAATATGGAAGACTTGTCCTACAGGTTTAATATCCATAATTTTTATTGTAATCAACACAGTTAACTTATAAAAACATACATGTAATGTTAAAATTTGTACAACATATGTAAATATCAACTTATAAATAAAACGGCCTCAGCCCAAGCCAAGCGGCAAATTAAGACCAAACAACCGATTTGTCATGCACAATATTTTCAAGGTAAGCCTACTTAAAAGATGAATTGAAAAACAAATGAGCAATCTGTTAAAGATGAGTTCAATTTTAGCAGTATAGACCACATAACCTTGTACATTCCAGGGCTTTCTGTCAGGCAAGATACAACACTGGTCACATTGGGTTACATTTTGTGTCATAATTTCCGAATAAACTCGAGAGCTATATTCTTTTGTAAACAGATGAACAAGTTTTAAGATGTTCCCCCTTTACTCCACATCAAAATCAGACAGTGCACTCTCCATAAAATATAAGATTGGATGTGTTTTTCCTTTGGGCTGGGAAAACTAATCGCAGGAAGTCCAGGCTCTGTGGCACTTTTGTCTATTCAATACAGTCCAAGTTATCAGATAAATTTCACATCAATGTGATCATCCCACATTATTAACAGAGGGGAAAACCATCTTCGTTAAAAAAATATGTCTCAAACTGTAACCTACGGTCCTCAGAAGAGAAACTAATTCCACCTCAATATCGATAACATTCGGTATTTATATGAGAAATGTCTGTGATCGGTAATTAATAAAACAAACGTCTTAATGTGCCATGAAGCACAGACAATAACACCAAATAATACCCTGTTATTTATTAATATTTTTTCTGGAAATGTCTTGCCATAAAGTGCTACTTCTTTAAAAGGTTAAACGCCATGTACACAAAATTGCGAACAGGAGTTACTCATTCCTTATTATCAAATAGAAAACTGTGAAATAAAAAGTAATTTCAGCATCTCCTTTTAAATTGTGCTTAAAGTTTGGAACAACATTGTCAAAGATTAGTATCTGCACTTTGTGTGACCCAACATGAAATAATGTGCTTACTATGAAAATTTATGCTCAATCGCTTACTGAAGTCCATATAGTCTAATAACAAATATTACCTATTTTAAGTTTTTCACACTATTTTCAAACTTCAGATTTTGGACTCGCGAGATCAAACTAACTGTAATTTTATTCATTTCCCAAAACCTATACAGCATTTCAAGCAAAAACTCTTTAAGGGATATTTTCCACAATGGCCGTCTTTGCCAGTTTCTGTGAACAGTTTTATTTCCAATCTTTACAATTTTATGCAACCCCTTTAACATTTTACTTGATATTATACAGATTTGAAATGCACGTTGTTGATGAACAAACATCTTTGCTGTTCATGCATGCATGTACATGAGGACTGTACATTCCTCTACAATTACATATCGATTGCTGTCAACTTTGCCATATTCCAGAGTCCAATGGGAGATTAAACAAGACAGGTAAACTATGGAAACAGTGTACTGGTTCAAATTAACTGCAAACAACTTTCAAAATAAAAGAAAGAAACAGTTTTGTAAAAGGTTTGTAAAAAGAAAATGGAAGACGAGAAAAAGAACAAAAAAAACCTTTTAGTTAGAACAATCTTCAAAGACATGATTTATGTACAAAACTGAATAGAGGAACCAAACACTTCATGTATTTTCCCTTGTCTAGAATTTTTGGAAGGGAAAGGGTTACTTACCGCCAATAGGTTGACTGTCTTTTTGCACTTTTGGCACGTATCTCTACAAAAATTGTCTTGCAAGGCAAGATAGCACACTGGCCTTCAATTAATTTTCCTGAGTCAATTTGAACAGTGTGTTTTTTTGTTGTTGTCGTTTTTAATGTGATCGTAGCCCACTTTATCACACAGGATTCAATGACCCAATGGGTAAAATATCACCACAACAATTTACTACAATGTTTTATTTCAATTGTAGACTTGTTGCTCAAGTAACTCAAATGAATTGCATACAGATTGTATTTCTTTAAATCTGCTGCCCGTAATCAAAGTCAGAAAATTGATGGAACCAGACCACTGTAAGGATGAGACTGAGGGGCACTTATGTGTACAGACTGTAAAAAGTTGACTTTGAAAGTGATACACATGTACATGTACATCATGGTTTCTATGTGTGTATGTACATATACGCTGACAACAAAGATATGACAGACGGAAAGCCAACTTCATAATGAAAGCCATCGATGATGGATGGTGCACCTAATATTTATTGCATTCATAGCAATAAAGCGAAACTGAGGGTGTAAGGAGCAGTAGTCGGACCTCTTTCTTTGTATCATGGGAATCACCATTTCCTTACTTACATCGCCTATTGGGAGTATGACCAAAATGTTGGGATCATGACAAAGGTTTTTACAAAAGTCATTCATGGAAACTTTAACCAATAACAACATAGGCAATAGGCCAAAGGGGGCAAGGGGTGGGGCAACTACCCTCCCAAATTTGAACACAACAGTAGAGAAAAATTGGGCAACGCAAGAAGGGGAAAATTGAACAGAGAAAGCAGAAAACACTTCTTTAGACCCGGTATTAGAAATTGGTACTTGAGTTTTTATCTAATTTTGGTTTGAACAAAGAAAACATGACTAGAGCAAGACTTGAACTTGTGACGTTCGCATTAATGTGCCGGTATCACGTCCTCGACGTTCCGGTGTACTGAGCGTTCCAGGTGACGTACGCATGCGCGACCGTACTATTTGTTTCAGCCGCGTTGGTGACGTGGTCTCCTTTTCATGCTCTTAAATTGCCTCGTCGTAATAATATTTATCAGATTGGACACATACAGCCCTCTTTCCCCACTATATCAGGGGCAGGCCTTCCATATACTTTCCGCTTGTAAGGTATCAAGTTATTATTGATGTCTTCACACCTAGAGTTAAGAAACGACTTTACATGCTTGTGCGTTCATCACTACTAAAGCTATGGGCGGCGCCATGACAGCTAGAGACTAGAGGCACACTCACAAAAATGACGCGCAGGCATGACATGACATAATGTATTATATTTAGTCATCTGGAACGTTTAGCACGCTGAAATGCTCAGTGCGCCACACCGGCGCTCTACCAACTGAGCTATTAAGCCCTAATGTTGGCAATCTCCCTATTTTGTCAATATCTTTGTTCAGGGATGCTACAATTTAATCCATGTAAAAGTTTCCTCTGCCCGCCCCTTCCCCCCTTAACCAATGAGTCCCCATACAACCATAAATAACAAGCACAACTTGAGACATGTGGTATGACAAAACTTACTCATCTATTCAGCCAAACTAATAATGACAACCATCAAATAAAAACTGAACATCTGTTTTCTTCATTCTTTTGTTGTACTTTTGTACATTAAATGATACTCAAATTTTTACAGTTTGCATGACAAAACATTAAAATGTTGATTTCACATTATGGAATATCTACTTATTGTACAACATATGTATGGTACAAAATTATACAATTTAAGAAAATAAAGGTTATTGGTTCCATTGTGCATAGACAATCAGAAATGCTGACTGTAGGTTTTCTGCATGTACATGCACAGGGAATCAATGCAAAGGATTGGAATATTATTCTCATGGCATCTTCTTCACATTCAAGGGCACTTACAGAATTGTTTACATGATCCTAGAGCTTGCCCTTAACACTAGTAAGCCCAGCATACATCGTCTAGTAAAAACACAACGGGCTTGTAAAAACCACTTCTTAACTCGCAGGTTCATACAAAAAACATTACATGCCATCTACCTGTTCAACATGTCCATTTTTGTTTTTCTTTTCAGATGTGAGTGCAAAAAAAGTTTAAAGGTTTCCACTTCTCAGCTTTCTTTGTGCGAGTGAAACCCAACGGTGATCTTAAAGTTAGTTTGACGACAAAACAAGTTTAAAATCTGGGCTACTTAAACTTTCTGGGGGGCAAGTAGCAAGGTTTGAAAGCTAGCCCAGTGGGCTACATTTAAAAAAAATGTTAACAGCCCAAGTCCTGCCTGAATCCTATACTGGGCACTAAAGCCATAGTCAGTGCAGTGCAAAGGACACTGATCATCCTACCAGGGCTAACTAAGGCCATGACCTAGACAATAAAAACCTTGGCCTCTATGACCACACTCTGTAATTACAGACCTCCAACACAATTGTAAATTAAGCAGTCAAGGCTGAAGACATGAGAATCAACACTCAAGTCAATTTAAGTAAACACACCAACCAACTTGTGTCAAAGCTGATTTTTCCATCTTAAAAAAACCAAAAACAAAACATGCCTTCTTGGTTGCAACTGATCACCCACGTTCAATCAGTGATACAGTAGAATTGAAACAATGTCAGTTTAAAGTTAATGAACATGGAACGACTTATAATGAATAGAGACAGATATGAACAAAAAGGGAATTTACTTTTTAAAACTAATTGTTGTGTTTTAGCATTACAGAGCAGCACACTGCAGAATGGCGGCTTTCAAGTCCTGCGTGGCGTTTGCAGCGTCAGTGATCCTGTCGACCATTTCCTGCAGTGGCTGCACGCCTGGATACTGCAGCGCTGCTGACTTAGTGGTGTTTACAGCAACGTTCAAGCAATCACATAAGAAATCGCTGCAGCGAATGATACGAGCACGCACCTCGAGGTGTTGTAAATTGTGGTGGAGAGTGTCGCCGATGAAAACCAACTTGTGTCCGACGAGGATAATGTGCTTACTGTGAGCAACGAAGACCTTGGGTGGTTGGTTGGCCTCAATGCAGGTGAAGAACACATCAATTGCATTACTCATGGTGTTCACAAGTGACTCAACATCGTTGACATAAAACTCCAAGATTTGTTTGTCATTTGGAAGGAGGACCGAAGGCTGCTTGGCGTTTGGGTCTGTAACAATGATCTGCCTGTTGACAAGAGGGTCTTTCTTTGTTAAATAGCCATAATCTGCGGTGCCTTCTTTTTTAGGGGTGTGGTCTAGATCGTCAGCATGACCTGGAGAAGGGGTGCCACCAGGTGGAAGTCGAGGAAGGGGTCTTGCCTGAACCCCTGTCTTCTGTGTGGTCTCTTTTTCTGCAGACAGCCAGTTAGCTTTGGAAGACTTCAGAGGAGGATTTGGTAATGGACGCTCCTGAGGGTTGCTCAAATTTCTACTGAAGGAGACGCGGAACAGGGAAGTAGCATTTTCCTGAATCAGGACGACAAACTTTTTCATGTCTTCACTGACGCTTCTTGCAGAGAGGGCAAACTGATCAAGTTCGCTGGCTATTGATGAGCCTGGTTTGTAGATGAGCTTTGACACTTGCCAGTGCATCCCATCCAATGAAGCCGTAGACTTGATCATGGAGGTGTGTGACTCTTTCAGAGCGTTAACAGCTTTGCTCAGGTTCTCTTGCCAGATTTCTTCACTGTGTCGCGCGGCACCAATCATACACGTGTCAGCGAATTCTAGGAATTCCTCAAGGGCAAGCTTTAGCTGTTTACAGGCTGACTGGATTTCGTGGATTCGCGGCTCCAGATTAGACTGATGGCGCCATGTGCTGCTTACGTAGCTCATCAGGTAAGCGATGGCCGTCTCCAACACTTGCTGTTTTTCACTGACTAAGTCCATGGCAGAGTTCATGTCAAGTATTCCTGACCAATCATCAAGACTGTCTGCTGATTTTGTAAGCCTTGACATAGTCAACAAGTTCATTTTACCCTCAAGTTCCTCCACGGATCTGCCGTACACCGGGCTTGACCTTCCCGACCGGGGCTTATCTCTTGTAACCTGTGGCGGAATATCGTAAACATGGTCTGAACTGTGATGACCATTACCAACACCTGTGATGTGGATTTTTGTTTTACCTGGGCTATCATACAGTCCCTCGGATGGTTTATTGGATGGGCTATCATAAAGATCCTCCATACTGGTTCTGCCTTCATTCTGAAGGGATGGTCTCTTGGCATTCAAGACAGACTGTTCATGAGCTGGTGGTACATCGTACACGTCTGTAGGGTATTTCTGCCCAGGTAGAGTGTCATACATGTCTAATGAGTTAGCTCTCTGAATAAGTTTCTCATTCGAATGGGGGAGTGGCTCGGGTTTTGGTGTCGAACTTTTCTGAGCTCCCTGCAATGAGCTTGGTACATCATATACCTCAGTCGGCGACTTGGGCGGACTGACAGCACCTTTCCCTAACATGGGGGGTGTATCGTAGATATCCAAGGGTACTTTGGGATCCTTAGCGGCAGGTAACACATCATATACCTCCTGCTGCAGCTGCTTCTTCGGCGAGTCGTATAACTCATCGCTTGACTGTTTTCGATGGTTGGCTGGAGAGTCATAGACGTCTGTGGGTGAAGGTGATTTGGAGGCTTGAAGGCTTGGTGGCACATCATAAGTTTCCTCTCCTGAGAGCTGCTGAGTGAAGTTATTCTGGGCCCCGGGTACCGTAAGGGGGGCAAGCTGTTGAGTGTTGTACCCCATCCCCGGGTTCCTGGGAATGTCGTAGTCTTCATCGCCCCTTAATCCAGCATTGCGGGCTGCGCTTGGACTGTCGTAGATGTAGGATTGTCCAATCAGCTGTGGGGTCTTTATCTGTTGATAAAACAATGGAAACTTTAAAATGTGCCAAGAACATTGTCCGATTTCCTGAGGTCATGTTTACAAAGAGACTTCAACCGTGTCAACATAGCCTTGTTTCCACAGAGGATGTCTCCATAATTTTTACTTTACAATAAAAATAACAAAGCAGATCAGATTACAATTCTTAACTGATTTTCAGGATGGACTAAAGAAGTAAAATAACTTGTTTGTCAGATTGGTTTGTGCGTTGGAAATAAAAGCTACACTAGAAGGAAGAATGAACTCTTCTCACCAACATAAACAGCAGAAGGGGAAAACAAAACCAATATGACATTCTGATACATACAATATTTCTACAAACTTATTCATCATTCATCAGACTATTACTATGATGCCTAGCCCAATCAAAACATTTATTATTTTCCTATATGTAAGTTACAAATCAGTCCCACTTCTTAAATGAAAACAAGTGGATTCCCCATGCAGAGTCACTTCGCAAGAAATCTGTAGCCTTATAAATTTCTTGGAAATGAATCCTGAGAATTTTTGTTTACATTTTCCAGAGAGCTGATGTATTTCCCCTGCAAACAGTCATAGGACTGCAATGTAAGCCCCTTGTAGATCAATAAGCTAGTGTGAAGTACATGTAAGAACAGGATCGGCATGAAAACAGCTGGAGCAACTGGAATGTCAGGCCAAGGCTGGTACCTTGACCTCTTTAGATTGAGTAATACTGATGACACATAAATATTAATGTCCTGACTAACATTTAACAAGAAGGGTATCTGCACCCATTAAAAAATCAAACTTAAGAATTTTTAAGACCCTTTTAATGCTACCCACAACAAAATTTAAGATAAAAAAATATGTTTCACTTTTTGTTACTTTTTACACGCAGCGTAACTCGGTTCTACGACAAGCTGACAGAATTTTGTTTTTAAGAACTTAAATAACTGAATGTTTCTTAAAGCCTTAAATTAGGATAGTCAAGTTTAAGACGTTTTAATACTGTTTAAGGAACCGCAGAGACCCTGAACAAGGAGCCTTATTTTCCCCTTCACAATTTGGCTCCAGATCAAGCTCCGACTCTGGCTTGAGGCAATTTCATCACAAGGGCTTCCCAAACAGCCCACAACATTTGAGGGGACTTTTTTTATTAAACTGCCACAAATTGAAAGGGGGCATTGCCACAAAAAACAAAAAAACAAACTGTTGTCTTCTTTCAAATTTGTTGGTTTAAAAATACAAAACATGGTCGGTAGTATCACAAGGGTATACTAAAAATGATATGTTTACAAAATAAAACACTAAGGATTACATTAATTACAAAGACAATAAAAACCTCATTCTGATAAAAAAAGAACTATCAAAAGTAAAAGTTATTTTAGGTTTAGGTGCCATTGTGAAAAAATGTACACAGTATAGCACATAAACATAGTTTACTTGCTTTCAAATAAAACATTTTTCTTGATAAATACTTTTTGAGAGTGTACAGTACATTGCCAAAGATCTATGTATGTAAAAACAGAATTAATCACACCATATTATAACATGATTCACATACAAAGGTTAAAGGAAATCATGTTCTTCATGTAGGCTAATCTCATGTTGTAAACTGTTGATACATCAGAATGTTTTATTTTTCATTGAAACATAGTTTTTGAGCTTTTGTGTGCGTGATAAGGACGGGTAACTGAACTCAGTTACAGGAAGCTCAACCTTGCTCCCAGGAAATTGAATTCTTAACACCGCTTCCTCTTGTACATTGTACAATACAAGTGCACTGAGAATAATTATAAAGGGCTTTCCTCAAAGGTGTAGTGTTTGTTTTCTTTTCCTACCATGTCAAGTTTTAATGCAAAATGCAAACATTTACAAACTAGGCAGTTTGGCTTGTGTGTGACCAAAAACCTTCTATTTCCTCTTCTCCTATGTTGCTCCACACCAAATGGTTTGGCATTAGCCAAGATTGGAATGACAGACCCTGTGATACATGTATATACTTGTTGTTTGGGCCTACAGCCCCCAGTCTTTCTGAATCATTCACATTGGCAATTGGATTTAGAAGGATATGGGACAGTAAAGGGTTTCTAATCTGCTGTAGATCTTTCCACTATTTTCATTAAACTCTTTGGAGAAAATAAAGGGCAGCTCCCTTTTTCGCCTTCCCCAACCCCCGACTTAACCATAAATACTTTGGCTAAATAAATAAAAACAGGCAAAACGATTCTGTCTTCCCAGCCTCTGCTCGGTTGCATTTCTGTTTTCATTTGAGAACAAAATAGCTACACCACAATATAAAAAGTTTGTAGGATTTGAAACTTTGCATGGTGGGAGTTTAATCAGGTAAGGTTTTCTGCACATGTAGCACCATGTGTAAATTTCTTGGTCAACAACCGGTTCTTTTCAAAACCAACACTACTCAAAAGAGATTTACACACGGTGCTACCGAAACCATACCCGAATAAACGGTCTATGAAGTAATGTTAGACAAAAGTATCAATCTAAAAGACCCACCTTTTGTGCAGCCTGAGAGGCAGGTGGACTGTGTGGACTCTCATACATTCCTGCTAGTATCTTCAGCCGGTTACCCGGAGCGATACCCTGGCGACCGTTGAGTGAGCATAGCCACCATCCTTCTAACCCGCTGGTATTCTGTTCCAGTACGGTGACTATGTCACCCCTGCGGAAGGACAGCTCGTCCGGGGCTTCTGCATTGTTGTCATACAGCGCTTTGGCTAGCACGTGCTGTAAGAGAAAACAAATTCAAAGAAAACATTCAACATCTTTGCTTCAATGAATGTTGCTAGTACACCTTGGAGTTTAAGACCTATCATCAGAAGCTGAGCACAACTTTTCCTGTAAAATCAATGAAAGGTTTCCACTGCAAATTAAAACACTAAACTGAATATACTACAAGCAATTTTAGTAAATCTCAATTTAACAGAATCAAACAAACACAGTAAACATTTCCTTTCAAAAGCACTTGGCAGTTGGCACCCTTACATAATAACAGTGTTGTTGACTTAGAGTCTTGGACCTGTGTCTGACTCAATCACCAATTTTGGTGACTAGCGACTTGATTTGATTTGTATTAAAATTACCTGTGGCTTGACCCCAAAAGTGATTTGGTTACAACACAGACAAGTAATGGTGTAACATTCCTTCTGGGCAAGTTCTAAGATTGTCAAAATAATGTATCGTCAACAAAAGCTCCAAGCAACACACAACAATTGTGTGACTTTCTCCCAAATGGTACAGGGAGTGTTAGCTGCCTAACACATTCTAGAAATAAGATCACTGTTAATTTGAGCACCTAAGCTCATAGCTTAACCTTCACATTTGTTATATTATATATTTCCGGTAATTAAACCAAGGATGCCTCATTAGTGAACCTAATCACTGTAGCTCACAAGCCTGAAGAAATCCTTTAACAAGAGTGGTTGCAATGACACATTTCAAATCAACGAAAAACAACAAAACTACAGCTTCTCTAACATCCTTCATCACAGCAACTGTGCAACTCAAAAAGCAACAAGGGTAGCCAGCACAACTGGTTATAGTTGCCCAGTTGTTAAAATCAAATCCATTTAACGGTTGCAACCGATATCCCACTCCCGTGTACATCTAAACTGTTTTTCTATGAACGAGTAGTAAGAGAATATTTACCTTATTTGTCTTAAGGTAAGTAATGCTTTGATAGTCAACACAAATGAAAGATTTTTACCAGACTCAGTGTAAACATTATTTTGAACATCATTTAAAAAAAGATTATTACACAGTGAGGTACTGTTATTCAATTGATATTTCACAAGATAACCGGAATTGTGCGAGTTCTGAGTGCAAAAGCCTGAGGCTTTAGAGTCACTGGTCTCAAACCAACAGTAAAATGCATAGTTTATGAGCAAGAGGAGTCTATAAGGTTCAACATCAGATGGTAAACTTATTAATTTCCTCAATAATGCTGACATAAAGATTTCACACACAATATTGTTAAGATTCCACTTCCTGCATTATAAAAGAAATTCTCAGCTGAATCTTCAGCTACCTAGCATCAACCACTATAGACATGAACCACACTGTGAGTGTGGTGTGACCATTGGGTCATCATTGGTACCCTGCATGCACCAACATGATCATTGATATTATCATCAATAACAGCCTAATCTTCCCACACAACCTCACTTTCATGGTATGGATTTCAATGAAAGAGAAAGACCTAACTTTTTAAAACTACAACTCTCTAGAATTCATTAGAATCATTAGTTATTCAACATCCACACTTATAAGATTGGTATCACTGGCTCCCTGCCCGGCATGAATGGCTCAACTCTGCAGATGTAGAACCTAAGTCCATCTATTGCAGCTCTATGGTCCAACCAACCAAACCAACATAACTGAATCGAAGCAATTTGTCGGAGAGATAGAGTTAAACCTAAGACCAGCATCTTACCGTTTCATCCGCCCCATCCATATGCTCATAGTCTGGCTCGTCTTCAGCTACACTCATGTCTGCTATATTACACACAGGTAATCTGGACCTCATCGTCTCGTATCCAACCTCAGCAAAGGCTTCGTTGTCCGTGACAACATTGTCACCCCCGAAGGTCATGGTTTCGTAGCCATTCTCGGAGATGATGCTCTGGTCATCCATCAAAGAAGTGTCTATAATCCCAGGCAGTCTAGAATTCTCCTCCTGAATGTACATGATTTATCGTACAGCAGTATATTTTGACAAACCCTCTGGTTAAAAAATCATAACCAGTGAGAGAAAACCTTAAGATGTATCTCTAGAGTAGATCCAGTTAGCTTGGTTAAAACTAAAACCAATCATGAAACAGCAGTGGACCCAGCACAGAAAAACACAAGCCCTTGATTTACCAGCAGTGAAAGTGATTGCCAACTATCAAGCTGTGGTTTGATTTAGAAAACGAAAACAGGTCTGAGCATCGGCTTGTTCAGAAGACACTGAGGCTCTTTATGAATTACTATGAGGAGAAAGTCACTTGCGAGTGCAGGGGCTATATATAGCACCATGAGTTATCGAGCATCAGTAGTGTAGCAGAATGTTTTACTGTGACGTCCTAGCAGAGAATTTATGCATCAAGGGTGTGAAGGCAAATACAGTCCGCGTTTCAAATGCCAATCGATGCTGCAATGCTGCTGTGCAATACAGGTAGTGTGGCTCGATGACTGCATGAATCATTGCAAATGCACATGTACATGATGTCACTTTCAAACCATTGTGAACTGCAGAAAATCAATCAGCATCATCTGTAAGTTTAGAAGTCATTAAATCTTGTAGAAAGTCAACACTGAATACTTTCCACAAGCTGTCAACGCCGTTCATCAGTGAAGTAAACTAACTTGGAACAAGGAAATGTTGCAACAAAACATGTAGTCCAACTAAATAACAAGAAGATGTGAAATACAGTCCATGACATTCAATGCCTTAGATATGGTATTAAACTGCTAAGGTTTCATAGAACATCTACACCATGATATCAGGTGTCAACTGAGTTATGACTTGATTCAGCTCTTGGTTTTTAACCAAACTAAGGATGCGCCTTCTAGCTCACCAGGATGTGAGCGTCTGGATATTTGCGTGAACATTCTATCAAGTTGACTGCGTAGGCATAGCAAACCACCCAACACAATAGCTGTGTTGATTCCACCGGAACCACTCATCCCATCCCAATACAACTTCCTACAGATGCAAGTCCATGGACATGTACATGTACAGGGACATCTGTACTGCCAAACAACAGCCTGTGGTTACTATGGAATGCACCAATAAGCTTCTTCCTGTGATGTCATGGCTGTCTGGACCAATCAGCTGTCAGAGATGAGCTGATGGCTTCCTTTAACATTCTGGTTATGTATGTGTCTTCATGACACTTATGTACACAGGAAATAGGATAACTTGTAAAATGTTTGTGTTCATTCACAATCCTTCCTCATGGTTTTACTTCGAATAAGATTCAAAACATTTCCACAAATTATTACCATCCGGCTCTTCCATTGATTGTTTCCCTTGGGGTAGCTTCACCACAAATAACTGAACTAGTCATTGTCACAATTTGATCAAGTTAATAAAACATTTTGATTTCCTACATGCACTAAGCCTATAGAATCAAACAGCAACAGATGGAGGGACATCATTTAACAACTTGTTTGCCTTTCTTTCATAACTTCACCCAGACATGTGGTTTTTTATTTGATATCTGATATAAAAAGTCACATCCCCTTAAGGTGATCCCCTGGCTGCCGCTTCCCAGGTTGTATCGTATACTTGGGTGTGATCC
>JAUELU010000053.1:11231528-11243902 GCA_032357145.1 Evasterias troschelii | reverse complement strand
TTACCAATAGTGTCCAGTGGCTTTAATGTCAATGCAGAGTCCCTTCTGTTGAGAAGTATACACATGTTTTGTAGGGACTCTGCTACATGCAACAAAATGGAAGGCAGATGAAATGATAAAACACAATAAACTTTATACCAAATGGTACATTTTGTTGCATCTGGCAGGGTTGGGGTTTGTGCAAGTGAACTACATAGTTACCTCTTAACTTCCACAGTTCATGCCATACAAAACTTTGTTTAAACCAATTTGATAGTTTTTCTTTTCCATTGTTTGGAGAATGCGGAATAAATTGATACAGGAATATCAGAAACACTTCTCTTCCCTGTACCACCCCGTTGTGTACACATCCTGTACAATGTGAAACCTAGACCTGTAGGAAACAGATGTACAGTGTAACATTTTCATAAGACAATGTACTCTTTGGAAGACCTTTGAATCGATCCGTCAAGCTATCATTAAAAGTGCAAAACCCTTTGTAAAAAAAGCATCTTGGGTTTTACAAAAAGATGTGCATTACAAGTCACCTTGTGTGTTTTAGAAATCACCTTGTGGGTTTTTCAAAAAAATACAGGGGTTTTACAAAAAAATCTGGGGTCTTACTTCTGAACCAAGACTCTGGGATTTAACAAACAAAAAATTGATTAAGAAAATCTAGAGATTAGAAACAAACTTTCACAAATTGTTTACAAACAATTATTTCTGCACAGTGCAGAATGAATGAAAAGCAAAGGGTATGAAAACTAAGAATTCATATAAAGAGTTAACCAGTTCACAGTCATGCAAGCGGAGAAATTAGCATTTTTGATCCAGTTAGTATCTATGCAGAGGAAATGACCACTAACACACAGTCAGAATGAGAGCAGATTTCCCAACAGGTACACAGAGCTGTACATGAGTTAATATGTTTGAGGATCCATCACAAGAGGGCGCTATTCTGTCCAAGCAGTCCTCATCTCCAGCATGTACTCTTTTACCGACTAATACTTTGAACACATGCTGCACACTGTATTTACACTCATAATGAATATTTGCAGTAAGTGCAATGTGTACATTGTGCCACACGAGACACAGTTTATATACAAAAGACATTTCAAAAGCCTGTCTATCCCATGTTACAAGAACTTTATGCTGAAAGTCATATAGACAAAAGGTCTCTTTGCAGAAACCCCACTTTTGATTTTCTATTACACATTTCTTGCTTTGTCATGTAGCCTACAGCGTTCATAATTAATCATCAGAAACCAATGTTTTCAAAGACAACATTTGTGCCTAACACAAACAACTCTCTGTACCACAGCTACAATAGAAATGGACAACCACTAAAGACCTAAAATAATATTGATCAATATTAATCGTATTTTGTTCATGTCCGACCCACAGCTCACACCTACCTGTACACATTCAGCCATTTGGAGCAATAATCTTGGAGACAAATTATTTCAAAAAGTAACCAGAAATAGAAACAGTGATAAGCATCAGCAACCCAGACATACTCAACAGAGTCTCTCTTCAGAGTTCAAACCCAAACCTCTTCCTATTTCATGAATGGATGCCGGTAATGCATAATTTGATGACAAAGTTCAAGCCAAAGACTAAACACTGGAACAAAAGATAGAATTGGCATATACAAGAAAAAGTACCCCACGGTGTCACAGTAACTAAACAAAGTCCATCTGAAATTCCAAACATACATGTTCATGATAGAAAAATTCTAAATAATTCAAACATGGTGGCCGCATATCAACTTTAAAGTAAATATTTGCAGAATTTTAGTTATTGTACGTGGTTCAAGCAGACTTGTTTGACCGAGTACAACAATAAACTTGGCTTGAATTTTTAGTCCTTTGTTTGAGATGGAAAAACTAACAAAATATTTGGCTTGATTAAGCTCAAAAATTCAGAAAGATGATAACAGTGTAATTTTACAAAGTTGCCTTGTTTCCAGTGGAATTAATATGAAATGAAATTAATATACATGTACTACAATGATCATCACCAAGTCATTTTTAAAATTCAATTTCATACAACCTGGTCCGCCATTACCGGGACCCTCAATGTTTGTTGGCATACATGCATTAAGCGCCAGGCTTCAACTTGCATCATGCTGATCTTTTGTACAGTTACCTCAACATCATTGGTCGGAAATGCATGTGGTACAAAACATAAATCTCATCGGGCATATTTGCACCCCAGCAATGGCGCACAACATTCGTACAAGGTATCCCAAATGGATTTGTCTATATGTTCAAGAAAATGGCTGGTTCAAAGATAAACATATTTTGATCAAGATGTTTCCCAGTCCATATCAACTGCAACAAAATGGAAGGCAGATGAAATGATAAAACACAATCAACTTTATACCAAATGGTACATTTTGTTGCATCTGGCAGGGTTGGGGTTTGTGCAAGTGAACTACATAGTTACCTCTTAACTTCCACAGTTCATGCCATACAAAACTTTGTTTAAACCAATTTGATAGTTTTTCTTTTCCATTGTTTGGAGAATGCGGAATAAATTGATACAGGAATATCAGAAACACTTCTCTTCCCTGTACCACCCCGTTGTGTACACATCCTGTACAATGTGAAACCTAGACCTGTAGGAAACAGATGTACAGTGTAACATTTTCATAAGACAATGTACTCTTTGGAAGACCTTTGAATCGATCCGTCAAGCTATCATTAAAAGTGCAAAACCCTTTGTAAAAAAAGCATCTTGGGTTTTACAAAAAGATGTGCATTACAAGTCACCTTGTGTGTTTTAGAAATCACCTTGTGGGTTTTTCAAAAAAATACAGGGGTTTTACAAAAAAATCTGGGGTCTTACTTCTGAACCAAGACTCTGGGATTTAACAAACAAAAAATTGATTAAGAAAATCTAGAGATTAGAAACAAACTTTCACAAATTGTTTACAAACAATTATTTCTGCACAGTGCAGAATGAATGAAAAGCAAAGGGTATGAAAACTAAGAATTCATATAAAGAGTTAACCAGTTCACAGTCATGCAAGCGGAGAAATTAGCATTTTTGATCCAGTTAGTATCTATGCAGAGGAAATGACCACTAACACACAGTCAGAATGAGAGCAGATTTCCCAACAGGTACACAGAGCTGTACATGAGTTAATATGTTTGAGGATCCATCACAAGAGGGCGCTATTCTGTCCAAGCAGTCCTCATCTCCAGCATGTACTCTTTTACCGACTAATACTTTGAACACATGCTGCACACTGTATTTACACTCATAATGAATATTTGCAGTAAGTGCAATGTGTACATTGTGCCACACGAGACACAGTTTATATACAAAAGACATTTCAAAAGCCTGTCTATCCCATGTTACAAGAACTTTATGCTGAAAGTCATATAGACAAAAGGTCTCTTTGCAGAAACCCCACTTTTGATTTTCTATTACACATTTCTTGCTTTGTCATGTAGCCTACAGCGTTCATAATTAATCATCAGAAACCAATGTTTTCAAAGACAACATTTGTGCCTAACACAAACAACTCTCTGTACCACAGCTACAATAGAAATGGACAACCACTAAAGACCTAAAATAATATTGATCAATATTAATCGTATTTTGTTCATGTCCGACCCACAGCTCACACCTACCTGTACACATTCAGCCATTTGGAGCAATAATCTTGGAGACAAATTATTTCAAAAAGTAACCAGAAATAGAAACAGTGATAAGCATCAGCAACCCAGACATACTCAACAGAGTCTCTCTTCAGAGTTCAAACCCAAACCTCTTCCTATTTCATGAATGGATGCCGGTAATGCATAATTTGATGACAAAGTTCAAGCCAAAGACTAAACACTGGAACAAAAGATAGAATTGGCATATACAAGAAAAAGTACCCCACGGTGTCACAGTAACTAAACAAAGTCCATCTGAAATTCCAAACATACATGTTCATGATAGAAAAATTCTAAATAATTCAAACATGGTGGCCGCATATCAACTTTAAAGTAAATATTTGCAGAATTTTAGTTATTGTACGTGGTTCAAGCAGACTTGTTTGACCGAGTACAACAATAAACTTGGCTTGAATTTTTAGTCCTTTGTTTGAGATGGAAAAACTAACAAAATATTTGGCTTGATTAAGCTCAAAAATTCAGAAAGATGATAACAGTGTAATTTTACAAAGTTGCCTTGTTTCCAGTGGAATTAATATGAAATGAAATTAATATACATGTACTACAATGATCATCACCAAGTCATTTTTAAAATTCAATTTCATACAACCTGGTCCGCCATTACCGGGACCCTCAATGTTTGTTGGCATACATGCATTAAGCGCCAGGCTTCAACTTGCATCATGCTGATCTTTTGTACAGTTACCTCAACATCATTGGTCGGAAATGCATGTGGTACAAAACATAAATCTCATCGGGCATATTTGCACCCCAGCAATGGCGCACAACATTCGTACAAGGTATCCCAAATGGATTTGTCTATATGTTCAAGAAAATGGCTGGTTCAAAGATAAACATATTTTGATCAAGATGTTTCCCAGTCCATATCAATTACATGTAACTTACTCTAATGCAGTTATGCCCGATGGTCTCCGTTCAAGCAGTAAGTCAGTATTCAGGCTGTTTTGTTATTTATTAAATATCTAACCATCTGTCACTGGTTTCTTGGCTCCTGTTCTTATTCTCTGTGAACTCAGTGTTGACATTATTGCACAGAAGGGGATTCATGTTAATTCTTAAGGCCAATTCCAACTGCTATTTTTGTAGGAACACAAGATCAGTTCAGATTTACTGCATATGTACGTGCTATAGGCCTATTACACAAGATTTTACATTTAAGTCATTTTCCTCAATGGTTTAACCAAGGTGAAGATCTGAATGCATATTGCATAAGTAAACCAAGGATAAGATGATTTTTTATGGTATTTATGATAATAAATGTATTTAAATACCATTTATGGTATTTGGGACCCTACACAAATTTGGGTTATGTACCAAAAGTACATAAGTACTTTCCTTTTAAGAAACTTTAAAGAATGGATGAATCTCAGATGTGGTGTTTACTACCAAATGGAAGGGCAGGCATCATGTTTGGAGGTGCGTTCCGCATTGTGCAAGGGGTCTATAGGCGCACCTTATTGTTTTGCAAGGGAACTATGGGTTAACAAATTTATTAGGCCTAGTCCTTTGGCTGGGGAAAAACACAATATTACAAAACCATAAACTCAGAATCCGACCTTCTAGCTAACTAAATCCCCATCTGGAATGCAGCGATTTCACTAGAAATCAATAAATTTATATGTTTTGATTTAGTCAGGGCCACAGAAATACTGAAGCGCTAAGAACGGAAGACAATTTATGAGTGTAAGCTTTAGCCAAAAGCCAGAGGCCCATCCACATTGTCAGTTTGATTTGGTGGTAACAAGAATCAGGACTCCAAGTTGACCTTATGTAAATGTATAGGATCCAAGGTAAAACTAACTTTTAATAACAAATTTTCAGGGCCCATTTTCAAAATTTCACACAAATTCTATATTAGCACAGAAATATAGCTCAGCAAAAACAGGTTACCTGCCAAAATGGCAAGCAACATACTTATAACTGGTTCCCAGCTATTTTGGGGCTTGCCAAGCACGCACTGCAAGTATCATTTACCGATGAATAACTAACTCCATGAAGTTTGGCCCATGCTTTTCCCGAATTCCTGACCACAAACAGAAAATTGAAAATGAAAGGTGAAAATGACAAGTTAATGCAACCCCTGACCATGACACTGGATTGGTCCTTGAGTAGATCCTAAACTAAGCACATGTGGTTTGGAATAAAGTAAAAGTCACCCTTATGTGAAACCACAAAAGTACAGTTGTACACAAAACATGTAACTGACAATAAATACACTGTGTGCATGTTTTCATGTTATAGGGCCTATATCAATAGATGCTGCCAAATGAAAATCAAAACTGTAGCATTTCAGTACGTTTAGAACCTTTCTGTTCCGAGATGAATCAGAATTACCTGAAGAAGTAGGTCAGATTCTTTCACTTTTTGAAGTTGTTAAAACAATCAGTTGGAACCAAGATTCAAAGAGTTGTTTGCACAATGTTTCAGTTCTTACACATACATGTACATGTAGATGTTTAAAATAAAACAAAATAAATAAAATATTTCAGGTGTAAGGTTTCTCAAGTTCCTCCAAACTAATATCTCATTTTACAGAACCGTTAAGCAAGCAAGTTCAGCAAGCTTATATTATAAACATTGTGTGCTTCAAATAATAAACAGGGCCCATTTCATAATTGAAAGCTGCTTAAACATAATCTGAAGCTTATAAATTGTGCTATTAAAGCAAAAATTAAACAGGATACAAAAATCACAGATGGTACACGAGGGGTGGCATTTTGGCTGGTAACCTTATTGGTAAGCTTAATTTTGTTGTGCTTAGCTGCTATGAAATTGGACCCTGGTTACATCAGGCATTGCCTTTAGGAAAAAATGGCTTATTATTTGATATAGAACATTTTTGGCAACAAAAATAACAATTTGACTGATTTTTCTAAAACAAAAGACCAAATCAGAAATCAAACTAAAGTAGGACAAATGTCATGCATGTATCCAAATCCCATTGTGCTACCTGCTGTTTTTGTTTGTTTATTTGGTTTTTTGGGGGGGTAGGGGGTACTTTTCTAGAGAGTGTTGTGATTTTTAAAAGTTATCCAGCAAAAATACCATCTGACACAATTTTTATGTCAATTTTTGTGTCGCAAAAAAAATGATGATGAGGTTTTAACCATGAAGAAACTGATCCGAAAAACTGATGCGACCTATTAACTGTTTTTGGGGGTGTTCAGCGACAGTGAAGTGCATGGTTGACTTTGGGAGAATATAGGTCACCAACTCTATGTTCTTATGTCATGCTTGTGGAATGTTTCCATGATGTACAGCCAGATGACAAACTGGAGTCTGTTCAATCCCCTACTGAAACTGAAACTTGAAAGGGGTGCTTGGTTGGGACACTATGGGGGCAGAGGGGTTACCTTTTGTAAACCCAATTACACCTGTCTACATGTTACTGGGTTTTAGTTATTTATTTTCCCAGATGCAAATGTCAGTCATGGATTGACTCCTTAGCTCCCAGAACATGACTTTATCTCTCTATTTATAGCGTTCATAGTGCAGTCCTTGAATTATCCCTCGGTACCCCCAGCAGTTGCCGTGGTGCCCTGTGCTTTTGCTGTGGTGCTCGCTGCAAAGTTCCAATACAAATCTACATTTTCATCATAGAAGCGCCCCTTGCTAGAGGCGAAGTGCCTTGAAGTGCCCCTTGCCAAAGGAGAACTTAAAAGTACCTCTGAAAGTCCCTTACCAAAGGAGAAGTGCCTCGAAGTGCCCCTTGCCAAAGGAGAAGCGCCCCTTGCTTAAAAATGACACTGATGGCATTGGGGAATAAAGTAGTTGGTTTGAGGAATGCAATTTGGCTGATGAACAGGTAGTGTACTGCAAAGCTTTTTTTCTAGCACCTGAATAAATGTCCTTTACTCTTATCATTAGGCTACTATTTAAAATAAATTGCAAGAAACCTCCAAAGAGTTTTTAACAAGTTATAAAAGCATGGCTTGAAAAAAATATTTAAAAATCCATCAGAGTCAGTCGGAAAAAAAGAGGGTAATCTATCATCCAGTTGCCATTCAAGTCACTATAAATGGTCCGCTGTTACACTTGAACAGTGCAACAAGTACAATGCCAGAAAAAGATTACAATCTAACAACTGGCCACACATCAACTACAACAATACTTTCTCTATAACAATCCTGTTTACAATTATATGTAGGCTGCGCTTTTGCCCAAAGCCCGCTTTGTCCAGGAACTTCCAGCATTCACTTCATAATCCATGCCTCGAAATTCTTTCAAACTCCTGGGAAAATTTGCTCAGCCCTTTTGGCTTCTTCCCAGCTTTGTCAAAGGTCATGGTTGTTTTTAGGTTTATGGGTCTCGCCCCAAAGGGGAGCACCAACCACAGTCTGAGGACTGAAGTGGAGGGGAAGGATCGCCAGAGATGACCCAGGGCAGATTGAGACTGTTTGCCATGGAAAACAAACTCAGCTGCCACTTGTAATAATGTTGAGGAGTTCTAACAAAAGTTCTTGAAAGTAAAAAAAGAAATTCTCATGAAGATAGCCCATACACTGTACCTGCCTTGTTTACAAAGAAGGAGTGACCTTGTGCATTCCAGGGACTTTCCTGGCAGGCAACTACTGATGGGAAATGTTATTTACATAATGTAGCATAGAGAATGTCACCTTTGTTTATATAAACATTTCATCTTGTTCATTTTGTGTCATTATTTCAACATTGGTTCAAGCATGGTCCAAGAGTCATAAAACTTAAAATTATACAGCTGAAGAAGTTTTGAAACGGTCCCCCTTTCTTCATACCAAAAGTTTATCAATATAAGACAGTACAATTTCAATAAAGTATATAATAAGATTGAGTGTTTTCTTTCAACAGGCTGTGTACAAATCATGCCCTTGCAGGAAGTCCAGGCTCTGTGGCTCTTTTGTAAACATGTGATATCACAGCTTCACAGGTTATTATAATGGTCTTTTCTAAGGAGAAGACTTAATACTGTGACTTTTATAAGCTATGGAATTCCCATTTGGTTAGAGAAAGGTAATTTTTCCTCAGAGTGTAATTTCTCATGGCCACAAATTATAAGGCAAGACTTCTGCGACTCTAGGCCAACATATGTTAAGACATTCATTGTATTCAAGTGAATCCCATTCTGTTTGTTTATAGAATTGGGATCATCTCTATCAACGGCTTAAGTACAACTACACGTAATTAAGCACAAAACATCTGTAACAAAATAATCTGATGTCTTGCTTTGAGGCTCAACAATTTTTACCAGCGTCTTTATTTTTGGAACAATCAACTTTGACCTCTCAAAACAACCTTGCAATTGCAAGCAAAACATTTAATGTGTCTGCGGGAGTCCAAATCGCCCCAAAGCACAAAATGTACCAAGAAAAAACATTGACTGGTGAACCCATCAAAGAAAACCTTGACTTGGTTATAACGTACCTCACACACACTATCCTCTACACAAATACTGTGTACATGTTGGACCCCCTTGGGTTGTTAGAAACCCAATGCAGGAAAACCCCACATAGGCCTACTGACAATTCAAAGAATCCTTCACAATGGCATATAGTCCTGAAATTGGACAAACATGTCAATTAAGTTATAACACAATCAATCATGTCAATTCCTTTTCCGGAAAGTCATAATAAAAATCAATTCTTGGACTGCTGACATTCTGAGTTACCAAATTCTCCCATTGTCTGTAACACAAACACGGTGGACAGAGAACACAACAAAAGGTCACCTCAAATTAGCTTGACAGATTCCGTAGACTTGTTATGGAATGTCTTCCTCCAAATCAACAAGAAAAACAACCATGACATATAAACTTCCTATTTTCATTCACAAACAATTATGTCAGATACAACCACAGGAAATTTAAATCTAAACTTTGAATGTTACCAGGGGGCGGTACACGTTCATGTAGGCTATGTTTAGCATTGGCTTTTGGAAGTGTCTAGTCATTTAGTCTTCAAGTTAGACAGCCTTGGGTTTGCATTACAACAATATCCTGGTAATTTCCTTGACAAGAGTTGTCTATTTTGGGGTGAATAAAATGGCATAACTGGTGTAAACAGGGGTTCAGGGAATAAGGTGACTAGTTGTGTTTTACTCCACACTCAATTCAGGCTTTGATGAATGTGAAAACATCCACCTTTAAGAAAACAAGGCATTTTTAATATATAATGTACACATTCTATTTTCACAGAATCACTTAGCAAACAACTTTCTACTCAAACTCCAACAACATGCACAGATAATGAATGCACAGCTTCGCTGTGCTTGGCAATTTTTCAAGCAAATCTTTCTCATTTTCTCAAAAGGAATGCTAACCATTAAGACAGATTTAGCATAAGATTGTCAAATACCTTTTGTTACCTTATTGTGACATGCCTGTAGCTATGGACACAAATCATTTGGCTGGTAGCTCCCATATAGCAGCCATGATTTACCCAGCAGAGCACACACAGTATTGATTACTGTATTGACATTTTTAGTTGAAGGCCAGACATATCCACAACAAAAGCTGCTATAATTAGCAGTAGCACCTCATTAAAATGTCTGTAAGGTTAATCAACTTAGGTGTCTATTGCTATAGTATCATGAAGTGTTTACACTGATGGGGCAGGCAAGACTATCTATTGTCCTTGCTCTTAGTATAATCATCTCCACTTAGAACCCCCCCCCCCCCATCTGTGCTACAACAACTTATCATAAAATTTGCTAGACCATATAGCCTACACATGTAATGTGTGTACTGTTTGCTCAAGGTGCACATAAGTTGTATTTGACTTAAGAACTGCTCCAGACCATAGAAAAAGGACCACAGAACTCAGACATACATGAGCATCACCATTCTCAGCTTACTGAGCAAGCGCCGAATTTCTGTGCTAGCTGTGTAAGCATAGAATGCCTAAATGCCTAGTACTAGTAGTAGTAACGTGGACCATGCAAGCGGACAAGCTTAAATTCCCTGCCAACCTGCTTCCGTAAGCGCCGATTCTTTGCTTACGGTAAGCAGAGCCATGAAATTGGGCCATGTATGTACACCAAATCCACAGTATTGACACCAAATCCACTGCGATTGTGACACCACTACACATTAAAACCCTTAATCCCCAATGTCTTTGGCTATTAGTAAGACCATAGAGAAAGGACAAGACCCTCCCGAGTCCTCCAAGATCCTCCACACTATGGCACCTCAACAGTAACATTGTTTTACCTAAGACTTACAAAAGACTTGCAAACCCGGCCCAGTGATAAACAAATGTTATTTGGGCCCACAGTGCCAAATCCTCCAAAATAAGAATTCCTGGGGTAAGGTTTTTAAATGAAATATCGATGAACTGGTCCAAGAAAATACTGTCACACTCACACTGCTGAGACTATACAGTTTAGGCTACCAAGCTAATCCTGGATTGTTGCCTTTGTACAAGGATCATGGGCATTCCATCTCTCCATTCACTGAGAGAAATTCAAGGCTCTTGACATTTTTGTAAAGCTTTGCTCTGACCTATTCCCTGGCGCCACTGACAGAAGCACCACAAAATCTGAAGGTTTTCTTCTTCTTTTTTAAGTACAAGATTCCCCAAAAGTGCAACCAGCACTAATAAAGCAACCTGTTTAAACCTTGTTCTAGCCACATATTCTAACTCACGCTTGTCCAATTAATTTTTTTTTTTTTTTTTTTTTTCAAATTCCAAATATCTGTGCCAACCCTAATATAGTACTCTCTTCCTTTTCAAGCTTTTCCAAATCCAGTGCTAATAAGTTTCTCAGTTTCAATTCTTAGTCTTTTCTCAAGAATTTGTGCTACCAACACTCTCTCTACTTAGGTCTTAATTTTTAAAATTTGTTTTGGGGGTGTTTTTGTGTGTGCAGCTTTTGGTGTGTATTGAAGCAGTGAAGGCTGCCCAGACTTTGGCCAACCAAAACTGTGCAGCTGTGATGTTGCAAAAAAAAAGTTTGATGATACTTTATAACAAATTTATCTGCAACAAACAGGCAAAATAAGCACACAAGAACCAGCCAGGAGAATAAAACGTTTATTCTCTGCTTTGAAGTGGCTCTGAAATTTTCTCCAGATGCCTTTCCTGATCAATTGTATGGTATCCTTGACTAGTTGATAGCTTCATCAGGATAATTATTTCCCTGTGGAAGACCTTCTCTTGTGAGGTCCATGCCATCTCAGGACCAACAATTGATAACTGTTATAATGCCACCACCAGTGGTGGTCATGTTTATTGTGCTAGGAGTTATCCACTTCAAGAGATTCTGTTGTTTTTGTAATTGATCACCAGGGACAAGTTACTGAATGGGTTAAATCAGCAGAGAGAAGACCCTGGATTTCCTGGTGTCCTTCCATGACAGGACGAACCAATTTTAATGAGCGGGATGGACTAGGGTGTGTTGTTAAAAAAGTCTGGATTGGTGGTGGAACCTTTCTTTAAGGTGAAACCATATACAGCAATAATAGAGTCAGTGTTCTCCATTACAGTGGCGCTTTGGCCAAATGATAGTTAAATAACCCTAGCTGGACCAGTCAAAATTAACAACAAGTGGTCCAGCTGGCAAGTTCAGTGTCTGAAAATATCCCTATTAATATTATGAAATATCGATCAGTGAGAAAGGTAGCAGAACAAGTCTCGCTGGCTAGTGACTGAAAAGAATTTGCAAGTGGGTAAACTCTCTATGGGAGAATACATTTGAAATGAAGGCCTACATGCATATCAAAAACTGAAATGGTCA
>JAUELU010000053.1:10935042-10947737 GCA_032357145.1 Evasterias troschelii | reverse complement strand
ACGCTTTTTGGCAGACCTCCGTAAACAATGTGACGTCATAGACGCATGACCAATCAGATCGCAATATGCTAATGAGCTGAGAAAGATTACAGGAAAGTTATTGTCCCAATGACTTGGCTTTTTGAATATGCCTCCATATTGACCTCTGCTCCGTTGTGTCTCATAAAGTTATAATTCTAGTAGTTCTTTATACATCTTTGTTCAATTGACCTTCTCTATAATTACTTGTAAGAACATTTTGCAATATGGAAATAAATGTTGAGTGGAATTGAAGGGAATTGAATTGAATCAGTAGGGCTGACAATACAGTTTAGAGACACTGTAATTTTAGCGCAAACTTGTGCCGCTCTTCACCCAACTCCTCATATTGGGCATTCACTGGCATCCTGTTCTGTGCAACATGATCTGGCAATAGTGACAACAGAGGACTGTAATGATACCAATGAAAACATATCAAACTATTCAAAAAACCACAAAGATTGTGTCCAAATAGCTTTGCAAGGGCATAGACCCCTTTTATAGTAAATAATAAATATGTGTTCGGAAAATGAAACAGATATTTAGTTCGGTACATATTTTGTGAAACTTTTACCAAAAGAAAATAAAAATTGAAACCGAATTGAATCCTCCAAACTGTTTAAATACATTTATCAGCACAACTGCACTTGTATTCATTGTACTTTGAGTAAGGTTTAGTGAGTCAGTATTTGATCATTTTGAAATAAGGCAGCTAACGTATGCATGAAATGTTTGGGTTAGCATGAAATATCATCTACGATTCCTTCAAGTTGGTGTGTATTTCTAAGAATGTTTTAAAGAAGCTCTTAATAAGGTAAAAGAGGTTCGCCCAAACCATTGATGTAATGGATTAGGCGAGTGATTGTATGTCCATGCAAACTAAACAAAGAATTCTGAGTACATCAGACTAAGAAGGGGGCAGTTGAGGTATAAATTTACACAGCGGTGGTGCCAAACTCCTTTTAAAAAATGTAAGGAAATGGTTTGCAGGTGATTTTTGTTGCAGCAAAAACATTAACGGCAAGAGTGATCAGAAAAAACAACAATGGAAATGTGGAGAGTCTGCACAGACTGATTTTTGGGGAAGTGATAGCTTGGCCCTTCCCCTAGTACTGCCACTATATCTTATACAAATATTGAATGCATATGAGTGCATAATGGTCGCAGAATACAATTACAAGGTGATCTAAACTATTCCATTTCACTGTAGGCTTAAAAAACTCAAGACTTTGGTCATATTTACCAATGTTTCTTGAGATATCTCATTGGCTAATATATATTTTTAAAGCAGGCTTAAGAAGATTCAAACTCACCACTGCCACTTGGTTTGGGCTATTTTAGTTCAAAATTTGTCATTATGTCTGAATTCTTGAATTTGTAAAATGTTGCTATGCGCCTGCCTCTCTTTAACCCACCTGCACTTCGTGTTAGAATTTTCCCCGACTTCCTGAATCATTTTTGTTAATGACTTTCTCCATAATAGATGTGCAGTCATTGGATTCACATTAATGTGAGCAAAAGGACTTAATGTAGATTTATTCATTTATCATCCGGTGTAATGAGCAGAGGGAGTGGAGGACGACAACAGAAACAAGAATCTAAATTGATCGATTTTGTTCTCTGGTTCGTTTGAGCGATGGCTCGCAAATCTTTTCAGACTACTTCAATCTATTTCCCTCATCTCTCGGCGTTTTTTATTAAGTTATATTCGAAGTTCTCACATTTTGTGTTCAGGAAACAACATAATGATGGTTAAATGTTTTTATCTTGAGATGAAAGTTTTATTGTTAGAATATAATTGTGGCTGAAGGCAATAAAGCACACTATCCTCTCTCCGCCACTACCCTAGAGACAGGTTGTTTCAATTTTCTTTTGTAAAAAGTGAATATCGAAGCCTGAATGTGTGCATGTTTAAAGGCACTGTACACGTTTTGTAATTGTCACAGACCAGTATTCTCACTTGGTGTATCCCAACATATGCATAAAATAACAAGCCTGTGAAAATTTGGGCTCAATTGGTCGTCGAAGTTGCAAGTACATGATGAAAGAAAAAACACCCTTGTTGCACAAATTTGTGTGCTTTCAGAAAGGAATAAAAGACTTCTAGCTAGAAGTCTTTTATTATTTGAGTGAAAAATTACCTCTTTTTCAAAAACTACATCACTTCAGAGGGAGTTGTTTCTCACAATGTTTTATACTATCAATAGCTCTCCATTGCTTGTTACCAAGTAAGTTTTTAAGCTAATATTTGTTTTGAGTAATTACCAAACGTGTACGATGCCTTTAAGGGCAAAGCAAATGCAAGCTCCATGTGTACATCCTTTTTTCCCGTTTGGTCAAATTTTGTTGAGAGAGCAGCTGCCACTTAACGTGCTTACAAGAATTAACGATTCCATCAGAGCCTGTTAGCACAGACAAACATTACCAAGCAAAAACAGGTTACATAAGTAATACAAGTTCTGTATTTGTATTATTATTACTAGTAATATACTTGATTTCTTATTCAGCAATTCAAAATAAGCACACATGAACATGCACCAAACCGTTAATATAATCTTTTTTGGGGGCCTTAATTTTTCTGTTTTCTTCCACACAATCATGCTTCTTCTGTCTGCTTTCTTCTCCTTTTTTTCACCTAACTGCAATTAATAGTACTAATAATAAAAGTGTACTTCTATAAAACTTATGTGTGTTGTTGTGTTGTCATTTAAGCCTGTGAGAAAGCCTCTGATTTGGTCTAAAATATCAGGCCATTACCTTTTTTTCTAATGAGATTTTCAGAAGTAAAGGTGTGTGAAGAAAAAATTAGCTGTTGGCTGTTGGAAACTGCTTACCAGCCGAATATACTTATGTTAGAAATGCATTTTCTTTTTTTATGACCCCACGTTTTTTATCCTAGCAGAGACGTTCTCTTTTGAGCCTTTGAGAAGGACTCTGCTGGGGTCTGCTGAGGCCATTAACAAGTTTTTGCCAAGGTATAGATGTGTGATGAAATTTCCCTTACAGAAATTAAATTTTCCAATTGGAACCAATTGGAATTTATCCACTGTTGTGTTTTGGCACAAAACTAATTGGACCCAATTGGACTCAGTTGGATTCAGTTTGAATTTGTTTCCAACTTTTCCAATAAAAATTTCCAATTGGAAATATATCAGGAGGTTAAGCTTCCAATTGGTGGGAAAAAAATTTCAACTAATTCCAGTTCAATCAAATCAAGCCAACTGAGTCCAATTGGATTTCCAACTGGACTGAGTTGGTCTAAGATTTTATTCCAATTGGAAATTCAGTATTCCATCATTAACCAACTCAATACAATTCTTTCCAACTGGATATCCAATTGTAATGAATTGGAAATTTTGGTAAGGGATAGAGAGGTTTTGCAAGCGTACGGATACTGATACTGATACTTATACAATAACTGTATCCGTTCACGTTGGATGAGTGTCAGATTTTGGTTCGCAATTTTAGAGTTACGTGTCAGGCCTAGGCTGATTTACACATACACGTTTTGTGAGCAAGACAAATCAAACAACATTTTATATAATCCTCTTGTTACTTGAAGAAATTGATTGAAAAGTGTTTTAGTTTAAAGGCAAAGTAAACCTTTGGTTTTCAGAGCTCGTCCATTGTTTTAATCTTATACAAATGTAGATATATACAATTAAACTAAATCTGTAAAGATTTCATTTAAAAAGGTGATCCCTCTTTTGAGATATCGCTAAAAAACCGAAAAACTGAAGGGAATATGTCCACACAGGAAGAATAATCCCTAGGAATATACAGTAAATGAGAAATGAGATTCAATTTTGTTGACATAAAAACTGACATCTTTTTACGTAACCACATCTCTTTGGAATGAAATGTTTCTTAAAATACTTGTTACCATGGAAAGCTTCTGTAGGCTTCTAACCAGTAAGTTTTTATTGCCACTAGTTTTAGGAGCTTTTACCAATTGTATACATTCCCTTTAACTGTTCGTTTTCGGGACCCACATGTAAACATGTGTGAAGTAACTTTCCAGCAAGCATAGCAAAAGAGAGACCCTGTTTATTCTGCACTTTCTTATGTTTTTTGCGTACAAACACAATTCTATCATCATCATGAATGACACCGTCCTTTAAAAGCATTACCGTCCTTTAAAAGCATTACCGGAGACAGTATCTTTGATCTGGGGCAAAAATACAACTGAAATATCTGTTTTTTAGTGAAATTAGTGGACATGTGTGAGCACCCGTATCCGTTGACAACATGCATGCAAAACACGGAAGCCGCGGTTACGCATCACGTGAACACCGTGAGCAAGTATCCGCTCATGTATCCGTAGCCTTGCGAAGTATACATTTGAAACTGTGGGACTGAAATTGCTGTAAGAGGTATCAGACCTTTAAACTGATTGATTCTACACACTCCAACTATAACTGTCGATGGACACCCATGTTGGATCAGTTACAGAGACCCCGTATAAGAGACACACAACCTGTAGCCGTGGATAACAAATTAGTATTTTTGATTTGCTTCAGGGGCTAGACATTGTCATTATGAGGAGAAGAATTTATTTTTTATTTTTTATTTTTTTTCAAACCTGCCATGTTCCAAAATTACCCCCAGGAGTAGAGCATACTTGTATCAGTTTTTATTTGTTATTTTATTTTATTTTTTTGGTGGGGGGGAGCGTAGTACTGTTCAGAGAATATTATTAAGTAGTTGCACAAATTTAAAATCAGTTGTGTATCTCATGATTGATTGGAATCAATAGATAGTTCCCAGTAGACGCCATCTTTACGGGCAAATCACATTTTGGCAGGCGCGTCAAGCGCTCAAATTATTAACCCAGCCGCGTCGTTCACAACCAATCATTCTCATGCGTAACGCATGACTGTGTGTTCCAAATTGCCCGTAAAGATGGCCGATTTACGTCATATTGCAACCTATCTATACAAATTTGAAATTTATTGACACTGGGTAATTCACTTTTAAGAATGTTTCTTTTATATTACAAATCCTTAGGTCATTTTCAGTTTAAACTCTTGATAGAAGTGCTCAGTTTATGAGGTTTGTTTGTTTTTGTTGTTGTGAGGTCCATCAACCTGTTAGGGGTCATACAATGAGAATTAACATATTGATGGGTAAATACTCCAAACATTGATGGCCATTAAAACTTACTTTAGTAAAAAGCCCTGCAGCTATTGATAGTATGAAGTATTTTGAGACAGGATCCCCTTCAAATGTTTTGGAACATTTTTCCCCCCAACACATTTGAATCAGAGGAATCGTCTCTCAGATTTCTGAGGGTTGACAGAAAATTCAAATTTGTGTGGTGCAAATGATGCGACCTGAGATGCGGTTGGTGCCCGCTGTCTCTTTGCTATAAAACGAGTATGGATTTGATGTTCTTGATGAAAATACAGTGACAGTTTGTTGCTATTTTTTAAACAAGTAGAAACTGTATTCAGCTGAAACTTTCACAGATGACTTTTATTGTACCTACCTTTAAGATATGTTCTTTTTTAATAAAAATATAATGCAGCCTGTAGAGATACAAAATGTTTGAATCGTCGTCCAAAATGAGATGGAAGCTTGTTTCAGGGGGAAAAAAACAACAACAACAACAAAAACAAACACAAAAACCTGGACTAAAATCCTACACAAAAGAAAACACATTTTCGAAACAAAGAAAAGTGGCCATTTCAGTTGCATCTGATGTCAGCGAAATCTTTCTTTGTGGTAGCCTCTTTTTCTGAACCATTTCTTAGTTTTCTAATATATAGACATTAAAAAGAGATTGAAATTGAACTGAACCTTGTAACTGATCAGACAATTGAAACCTCCAGATCGGAATGGCAAGAAAGATATTTGGCTACTGGGCCATCGTGGCTACTGGGTCATTGTAGATTTATCCTTTGACAAACAAAAAGGTACAGTTACACGCAGTGGGCAGCCATTTTGACAATTGCTTGTCATATCTGTAGTTTTCCAAAGGTCTTGGCCAAATTTCATGAAGCTGCTTAAGCACAAAAAGTAGCTAAGCACAACAAAATGTCGCTTACCAGATTGAAGTTACCAGCTAAACTACCATGTCACATGTACAATTTGTGACTGGTATCCTGCTCATTGCTGCTAAGCAGACAATTGTTAAGCAATATATTTTTGCTTAAGCAGCTCTATGAAATTAGGCCCAGGTCTGTGATGGCCGTACAGCCAAATATCTTCCTCATGACCTACTCGGACAGTGTGCCAAATTCAATGCTTGTATAATTAAAGGCACAACTCCCAAAATACTTCTACTATTTGTACTTATAGTGAAACAAAATACACTCAAAACCAGGGAAAGGAAGTGAGATTGGTGCACATTAGGAATAACTTGTACTGTAGTCCTTTAACCATGTCTGCATATTCCTGTTCATTCTACTTGGATCTGTAGCCCCTCCAGATCAGCTCGATTCAACCCCGTCTCCTGAGGACCCTCAGCACAGAGGTTGTCTGTTATTTGCTCAAAGGAGTGCCAATATTGACCATAATTTGGAAGAAGTTGTTGAGCAAATTAATATTAGCTTGTTGAGCCCCTCTGGCTCCGGGGCAATCTCCTTTGTCAATTTCCGGCAGAGAAGTAGTGTAGCAATTGCTCAGCCATCTGATATTTTGCGCTCGCATCGCATCTGTGTAGTGTTTAGATAAAACCGCACTTATAATTAATGTAGAATAATTTGTACTATCTTCAATGCATTGTGAATAGCCATTGATTTTGTAAGATAGATGCTTTAAAGATATGTTTTTGAAATATATATATATCCAACCCAGTTGTATCAATGTTTTGTAAGAAGTAGTTTTTGCAATCGATCGCATCAGAGCTGTATATATTTGTAGGTGAACATTACACACAAATTTATAAATAACTTAGCACACAAATTTATGAAAAACTTTGAGTAATTGATGCTGTCTCCGATGCATTGTAAATGGCGCTTTATTTTGTAGGATGACGCTTGAGGCAAAACAAATACCCTGTTGTACCATGATTTGTATTATTACAATAAAACAAGGAATATTATCTCAAAATTCAATTTTTAAAGTTGAATTGCCTGATTATTTGCATAAAGATAGATTGGTAAATACTTCTGAAATTAGTTACCGTAAAAACTTACCTTGGTAAGAAGCACTGGCAGCTGTTGATGGTATGAACTATCTTGATAAAACCTTCAAAGTAATCAGACTTAGGTCATTTTTTAAACCTGAAAATATTTGAATCTGATTCATGCATTTCTGAGGGTTAACTGAAAATTGAAATTTCTATGGTGTTTGTTCGCGATTGCTGTGGCCAGAGGTGCGGTTTGTGACTTTTTTGATATTTTTCTTTAACATTTTGCCTGTATATCAGCCTATATAGAACCAATCTATGAGGATATTGCAAAACTGATTGCAATGGAGTGTTTAGATCTATCTGAAAACTTGTTGGGGTGAAATGATTTGGGATCTTCAATGAAAGAAAGTACTAACCCTTGAAAGTGGAAGTTAATTATTGCAATGCTCAATTTATTAACTAAAATATTTGTGACAAAAATAAACTGGGGAAAATATGACATTCTTTCTTTTCTTTTTTTGTGGGAAATTTGTAACTGTTTGTTGGGTTGATTGGTGTGTTTTTGTTGTTGTTTGGGTGGTTTGTTTGTTTGTTTTAGGGTGGTGTTTTTTTTTTTTTTTTTCCCCAAAACATTCTGGCTTCTTGACTAATTGTGTGATTTGTTTCACTCACTCAGGTGATATGCCGGATTGGAGCCACCCTGTTTTCCTCATCTACCATGATCCATGCAGGCAGAGGCCGGGGCTAGACAGACCCTGGACAGTCGGTACCATACTCAGGAAGAAACGACTTCAGGACGATGAGATCTGCACTCCAGAAGGTTTACAAAGGTATGTATATTTATAACGATGATAATCAAACATTTAGCTGCTCACATAAATGTGTTCAATACATGTACATCCCTCAAGACCATGTCGTAAAAGGCAATTTACAGGCAACCAGCTCCAGGTAAGCCTTGATAATCAAATTCATGCACAAATTAGTTTGATTTATGTATTGATTAATATATTTATTTATTGATTTAAAAAAAATATTATTTGTTGTTGTGGGGAGGGGGATAGTGAGTTACACTTACAGCAAGAAGATTGTCTCTTGTTCTGCAGTGCAAGTAGTTGACTCCAAGTTGCCTGAAAAATTGCCCTGTGTCACATGGCCTGAAATTCAAACATCCATGTGTAAGTACCCAACCCTTCAAGATTGAAATACAGGCAGAGCAATGCATATCACTTTTATGGATAACGCTGTACACAATACGGATCCACGGAATTGTGTGCAATTTCATTATTGCACATTGTGCACTACGCGTATTATGCAAAATGCATGATGGACACATAGGTTTCTGTCCTTGGCCTGTGTGATTTATAGAGAGCAGAACTTCCTAAAGTGGGAACAACACTTGAATTGCAGTTGTTTGGGAGGCTGTCTAATCACAATTTCTTTCCTTAAACTTTTAAAATGTTTTCAAATTCATAGTAACATTGTTTAGGTTATGACCCATATGTAAATTTTCCTATGGATATGTACGGAAGACTGATGCTAGTAACATTGTCATTGCTTTCAAGAGCAGAAACTAATTTTTTGTTAAAACCTATGGCAAGTTTATTTGTTTATCACATTTTTTAATGTTTTCATTAAACATTGTCTTAAACAATTCGCTCTGCACACACACACTGTTTGTTAAGTATTCACGAACTGAGACACTCTTATTAATTCCTTACTAATAAAAGGTGCTATGATAAAAAATATCAGATCTGCATGACTTTAGGCTATAAATTATTCAGTAAAATTGCAATGACTAAATGTCTGACAGTCTCTGAAACAATGATTTCAAAAACACTTTAACTGCACGATTTTCTCAGGACATAAAGTTTGGCCAAGATGGCGTGCGTCTCTTCTTGAAAAAAGTGACAGTATAAGTAAATTTCAGTTGCAAATTGTACAATCTTTCTCTTGATTTAAACCCATGGCTTTATGAACTAAATCTAGAAGATTTTCTCCAAGCTAAAAAAAAAGGAAAAGGAAAAAACCCTTATCCCTTTTTGCCCTCTCCTATTGCTAAAGGCAACACCTGTTTCAATCTCCGTCGACTTCAGTGCTGGTGTAAACTTGCCCTCAGCGTTTTATTGTGTCACTGACCAGCAACATGTTGGAGGCTATCTTCAGCAATCGTTTTGGGGGTGTTTGTTTTTGAGCGTGTTTCTTTTTTTCTGCCTCGCTGTAATAATTTGTAATGACTTTTTGGATCAAATTTCAAAGTTGGAGGATCAGGATTTTTGTTTTATCCAAATGATAAAAAGGCCACTCATCAGCTAATGGTTTACAAAATGAAGTTTTCAATTCTTAATGGTACATTGTGCCACTGTGTGATAGATTTTCTCATGCGATGAGCTTCAGTACTATCTCTTTTAATATAAAATAGTTTGGGGCCGCAAGGTCGTATTAAAGGTAGGGTCATAGATTGGTAAATACTCAAAAAATTATGACCATACCATAAATGGTAACATGGTAGTACAAGGTATACAGGAGCCCGGTAGAAGAGTAGCTACCCAGTAGAAAGTTGTAACCTGGTAGAAGCTTGGTTTTGTTACCTGGAAGAAAGTTGTAACCTGCTAGAAGCTTGGTTATGTAACCTGGTAGAAAGTTGTAACCTGGTTAGAAGCTTGGTTATGTAACCTGGTAGAAAGTATATCTGGTAGAAGCTTGGTTATGTAACCTGGTAGAAAGTTGTAACCTGGTTAGAAGCTTGGTTATGTAACCTGGTGGAAAGTATATCTGGTAGAAGCTTGGTTATGTAACCTGGTAGAAAGTTGTAACCTGGTAGAAGCTTGGTTATGTAACATGGTAGAAAGTTGTAACCTGGTTATGTAGCCTGGTAGAATCAGAATCATAACTAATTAAATCTGCTAATTCAATTACTAAATATTTTAATTTATCTTTGAAAATATCATTACACCCCCATTTATCAGGATCACGTTTGTGCTGCTGTGCAAGAAGGTTTTCATTTAGGTTTCTGCAATGATGAGAAAATTTTTAAGAAAACTATTTCAATATTTGTTTTCTCTCTATGATTATTTTCTACTCAGTGCTTTAGAAGACTCCCAGCAGCGAGGTGTGTACCTGGAGGATGCGGATGTATTTGATGCTGGTGATGGAGTCCGATGGGGAACGTCCGATAGCGCTCAATATGAGAGCAGCGGGAGGCGCAGAGTGGATTACATTCTCTATAGTAACCACAGGACACATATGCAGCAGGTATATAGTTTATTTATCGTTTTCTTTCACGTCTTGATTAAAATGCATATTTGCTCTATTCTGATATTCATAAGTTTTGTGTAGCAGAGATGGGTTACCAACCAATTTACCCTATAGTGAACCTTGATTTCCACTGGTATTCCTGCCTTTCTCTTACCAGCAAAATTTATAGCATTATTTCCTTTTTAACAATTATGATTACGGGTCCTCAGCTGGCTTAATATATTTTTGTATTCTGGCAACATTGGTCGTGTCTGATTTGGCAACTACAGCTATGGCTGGATCTAAGAATGTTCTTAGCAACACCCTTAGCAACAGTCTTAGCCGCAGCTGTAGCCGCCAATTCAGATACGGCCTAAGTTTGAATGGGAGAAATACAAAATGGCTGCCCCCATGATAACAATACTTCACTCGTTGACACTCGGTGATGTAAATATCCTGAAAAGCCAAATTGATTTTCTTCCCCATCTTTTTCCTTCAGTGATCATCTGAAATGTAAGGATAGGGGGTGCATTAACCTTTTAACCAAGGGTGTATTATTTGCATCAATTTGTTTAATATTTTGCGACACCCTACACCAGCAGAAGTGAAGCCTAACAAAATCAAGGCAGGTTGTATGTAACGTGAGAGTGTCTGCATGTGTTTTTGACCTATCTCCAGAGATGCCCGCCCCACGAATGTCTGAACAAATATGCATTTTTTGTCTGTATAATCTGAGCATAAAATAATTGATAAATCACTGGCGGTAGGCAACATGTAACCTTCTGGCAAGTAACCTTTAAACACTCTTCATGACAGAAGGTTGTCAGAAAGAAAATGGAAAAATTTCGTCACTGTTTTCACGAAGAGGCAATTTAGGCCATTTCACAAAACTTTCATGTTTGGAGAAATCCATGTTTGAAGTTAAGCTATTTTTGAAATCTGTTTCAGACACTTATTTTATTGAAGCGTTGACATTTTTCCAAGCATAAAAGTGGAGATCTTAAATCATGCAAATCTGTTGCTATTTTAATTATAGTTAGTTTAATTATTGAGTAAATAACTGTTAAACACAAGTTTCCCTTCGTGAAAACTTCAAAACGAGGTCTGTGTGCAGCGCGTCGTGTACAAACCAATGCGTAAACAACGAGTGTCTGTTCGTGAAAACTAAAATTTATATAGGTCATACAAATTGTCCCTGTGAAAGCTGAAAACGCAAAGTAGCCTTTGTTGGCACTGTGCCAGCGCTATGTTCTTCAATGTAACAATTGGCAAATTTTAGTGTGGCTGTTCGTGAAAACGCAAAACCGATAGTTTGGGAGAATGTTCCTTGTGCTAACTAGTGTAATTAGAAAAGTATAACTAATATCACTTGAAATTTGGGGAAAATGTTGATGTCAATAGTAACATTCAAAATATGTAAAAACATTGATTTGCCAAAATGCATGATTTTTTCAGAAATTGGCTCTTCGTGAAATTGGTGACGATTTGTAACCATAGCACATAGTTGCGATATATATATTTTGCATAATTGTGATGGAATGCCATTGGTAAAGCACTTAACACGACGACCGCCATTTCACAAAGTAAATGGAAAACCACACAATTTGGGGACTTATTTGTGTGGGTCAGTATAATCTAGTATTAAAACATCTTTTCCAACCATATTCATTTCAGTTCTTTTTATAAAAAATGCTTTTTATAGCCCAGAGCGCACAATCTATGGCAAGGTGTCCCTTTAAGCCTCAGTCGTCGGAGCCTGTTTTAAATCCTCCTATAACTAAAGAGTCATTCTTAATCAATATGTGGCATTGCTTTCTCTCCTTAAGCAGCTTTTTATTGTCTACATTGTAATTGTTCAAACATCTCTGTCGTCTTGTTGTTTATATAATACTTGTTATTACTTTTTCTTCATGTAATCCTACTTGTCTGTCCAGTCCAATGTCTCTTGACCGTCTGTCATAGCCTAGGGCTGATTTCTACAAGTTTTGACCGTCTTAAACAGCCTCCATACTCCTCTTTCTACTGTGCTGCATACATTGACTTCATTGGGTTTTTTTACATTGCTTTTGATTTGTTACATTATTTTCTCTGGTATGATAGATAGTATGGACAAAATTGTTTTCTTGAATTCAAAAACAAAATGATAATTACTTTTGTTTTCCTTCCAGGATCTTACTTAAAGGCACTGTACACGTTTGGTAATTACTCAAAACAAATATTAGCTTAAAAACGTACTTGGTAACGAGCAACGGAGAGCTGTTGATAGTATAACACATTGTAGGAAACGAATTCCTCTGAAGTAACATAGTTTTTGAAAAAGAGGTAATTTCTCACTCAAATAATAAAAGACTTCTAGCTAGAAGTCTTT
>JAUELU010000053.1:10856364-10866374 GCA_032357145.1 Evasterias troschelii | reverse complement strand
TTCATGTTTATGTTGGGATACACCAAGTGAGGATACTGGTCTTTGAAATTTACCAAAAGTATAAACTCCCTTTAAAAGTAAAGTGGGATTCTCCAAAAGATGCAATGTAGATCACCCGACGTCATCTTGGAAGTCATTAGGCCGTGTCAGAATTGTGGACTGTTGCTATACGGCTGCGTCTGTTTCAATGAGCATCCCATGTTTCATTGCTTGTTCATGAGACCAACAGGCTGAGGCCGCAGCCACTAATAAAGGGGGTCACGGACTTAAATTACAGGGCGCAATTTAGGCGACGAGTACACGGTTGACGTGCTCCTTTTTGTTACATGCAATAATAGGCCACATGTACAAGCGCCACCTTAAACATGTACCGCAATGCGTCATGGGAAACCGAGTACATTTGAAAAATAAATCAAGCTGCCGAGAGATGGACGGCATGCTGTAGGTTACATGTAACTGTGCCAGGTGTTAGAGTTGTGTAGCCTACTGCTCTGCTTCGAAAACCAGCGCACCATGATTGTTGCCTGTGTTTTTATGAACTCAGATTTCAACCAGAATCCTTTACGCGCCGGTCATGCACATTGGGACATGCATGGGCTTCTGTCTCTAAATTAGGCCACGGGCAGACAGTAGCCGCACGTGACGTCAGTGCAAGGGCTCTTGAAAGTTTTATAAATAAAAACCCTTGTTCTGTAGGCAATCACCAATGCAAATATTCAAACTGCACTCCTCAACAAATAACGTCAGTAAACGGCCCCTGGGTGTCTCCCACTACACATCTTACCCAAGTTCTATAACTTTCAGTTTCTTCAATGCCATCGGTGAAAACATGGTCAGTAAACTGCATTATGTAAGCTTTATAGTCATCCCTGTGTAACTGCTGTACCCACACCTCATATTTGACCTCATGATTATTCATATATTCAACATTCCAAGGTGCGTGCCATGAGATGTGCAAACCGTTTTTTCTTTGGCACATGACATTTTGAATTTCACTAGGAAATAAATTTAAAGTGGTCGTAACTTTTCTGTTCTGTTCACTTTCCCCAAGGCCGTTTGTGAGTGCATCCAGCAGTGAAGGTAAATCAACAGTTGTGTCTTGGTATATACGAAAGAGCCACTCTGGGTTGGAGCAACAAAGGTGTTGTGGTACTTCTGTTGATTCTATAATTTGTTTCTGCCTTTCGAGACTCAGATGGTTTATGCCACCGTAGGCAGGTAGCGAATCTGGATGCGCAACAGCGCGGTCAGTGTTCACATTCCGCCAGGACCTGTACACGATTCCCATGTCTTGGAGTTCAACCAACGTCTTGTAAGGGGTGTAGTGGGCGGGGTTGATGGCGTATGGGAACAGTTCCATAAGAACGGACCCCGGGGGCAGAAACATGGCGAGGATCAAGAGAGAGCCGTGCATTCCGATCAAGGCTTTAGCGCATGATATCATCTCAATAAGATGTGCCACTGGGAAGTCTTCAAGACCAGCAGTGATGACTCGCAGTCCTGTTCTTTGGGCAATTTCAGACACGAGCTCAATCTCATTCAGAATCAGTCTTGTGGATCGCCTAGTGATTAGGACAGCATAACTGTCAGTGGCTTCACAGCCTGTGAATTCTATCCGACCACGAACGAAGTGAATGAACAGTTTAACTTTAGTTGCTGAGAGGAGGGATTCGAGGATTGGCCCCTGGGGGACTTGGAATCCATACTGATACCAAACTGTTGTGTTCGATAAACCAACATGTGCTTCCTCGAAGCACACCAAACTTTGGTCTAAACCCTCTACAAGATCGGCTTTCAATAACGGTCGCTGGTGAAACAAAACTGTTACGAAATCCATGAAGTCTCCTTCAGGGAATCCATCCAGGAAAACTAGTTGAGCACCTGGTGAGAAGTCTGTCTTACTCATCAATCCTGCCTGCAACATGGTGTGAAACAGCGGCAGGAGGTCATCGTGAAACACATGCATGATGTTGTTTGGGTTGAAGCGATTCATGAGGACGTGCTTCCCGGAAAACAGTTTGACCGTCTGGAATCTCTCCAGAGCTGACACGGGCAGACTGCTGTAGTGGAAGTACTGGATGTTGTGATTCGGGACGGAAGACAAATCGACCAAAGCTGGGTCAAAGAGGCTCAGAGGAAGTCCAGATGAGATGGATCGAGGGCCTTCCAGAAACACAAACTCCTTATGTTTCTGAGAGAAGCAAAGGTTGTGAAACCTACACATTCTGTTGGTGTTGCTGGATCCAACGCACCAAACAGAGGTTCCACCCTCCAAGATTGTCTTGTCAACTGTCTTTGGACTTGGTTTTCCCCTAAACTGTAACCTTTGAGAATCTAAAGCTGTGTTGATTGAGCAGTTCGAGAGCTTCTCCTCTAAAATGAGGCATCTGTAAACACCCCATGCTGCTATAAACACAGCCAAGACCGTTAAAGTGTCAGAGAAAGTCATTATTGCCTTGTCACTATAGGCCTATGCCGTCTAGACGTTTGACGACCATCTGGTATGACACATTGCTGGAAGACTTAACGCAGCAGGGTCGCTTCCTGGCATGTTCTTCTTTAGGAAAAGTACCATGGGTATTCCTGTAATTAATCAAGAAATGTAATAAACCACAAGGGAAACTGACTGGGTAAATGTTTAATAACTAAGGCCTGAACAAAGAAAGGTTTATACTAGAGCGGGATTTGAACCAACGACTTCCGGATTGTTTTGGCGGTCTCCATATATTGTCAATACCTTTTTTCGGGGTGAAAGTAAGAAGCCACAACCGTTAGCTGCCGTTTAGCAAGGGATCACACCCAAGTTTAAGTAACAACGTGGAAAATGGCAGCCAAGAGATCACCTTGGAGGGATGCGACTTTTGTATCAATACAAAAAGTCGCATCCCCAAATTATAACCAAGAAAAGAAGAGGAAAATAATGTTTTTTCCTCAATCCTTTCACTCATCCTATGAAGTATAAATCTCGACATGGAATAAAAGATGAGCATCGAAACACTTAGGAGGAATATGTCAAAACACAACATGTGACTGATCAAAGGTTAAAAACAGTCTTTGGGAGCGCATGCATACAATGTGAACTTTTGATTAAAAATTTGGTTTTGTTAATAGTCCTTCTGCAGTCAGAGACAGGTAGGCCTATGTAAAATAAACAAATTGCGACTTTTTTATTCTACAGAAACATTTTCATGTAATGTAAAAGAAAACTTACATCATTGTTATGAACAACAAGATAAAGTGTGTTCGATCAATAATGCATTCATGAATAATTTATGCTGATGTTGAAGATTTCTAGCAAACTACGACAAGATTAATGTATAGCCTACTGTAACTATAGCCTTAACAATGTAAAACTGTGGTATCACTTTAAACCTAGTACTTTTATCAACACACTAACCCCAGGGGCAACCTATCCGTGTATGGTTCACAGATAACTAATTCTGAACATCTCCCATCTGGTCCACAGAGCGCGGTAAAAGCACTCCCAGCCCTCTATGTTTGCAGCAGACTGTACCATACGGTCACAACTTTCTTTCCCGCCCGCCCACGCGCGCCAAACGGCGACGCATAATTCCCGCGTATTCTATAATGCCGTTATAAACATCATTATAGATTCACAAGACTCACGATCGTCTATAAGTGCCGTTTATAAGTAGCTCTGATCAAAGAAGACAGTGGAGGGTTTATGGGATAGATATAATCTATGATGGATAATAATCAATCTTGCGTTGAATAATTAACTAGAATGATTTAAAACATTAAAAAACGCATTCCTTTTGAAATGTGTAAAATGAATTCCATGTTGTTTTAAGTTAATTACAAGAAAATTGTAAACTCTACTTTGCATTATAATCATTAAATGTCCAATTATAGTACTGTTTATAGCTAAAACTGATGGTAAAAATTATTTGTGAATGGCAGGTCCAATTCGGCAGTTCTGCGTGCTGGAGTTCACTTATTACAGTAGGGCGTAGGCCAAGGATGACACAGTATGCCTCCCGCGATCCCAAAATCAATGAGGACAAACTGACACTGTATCTTGGACAGCAAGTCCTACGCACTCCCGTGTAGATGAATTTAATTAACCCTCTCGCCTCTCCCGTCTGCGCCGGCGAAACGGGTATTCCTCCGCGATCGTAAAAAAAATAATAATATTACTAGACTTGAGGGTCAGTTCTTCATACAGGCACATAGGCACAGCGCCGAGCGAAGCACCAGTGCAGTTTGTGCGTGTGAATTGCTAATCAACGTAGCACGATATTTACCGAACAACATCATAACACAAGTGACTTTGGTTGGAACTACCTTGCTATCAGCAGCAGATAGCCGTGGTATATCTTCGCAATAAGACACTTGCGTGTGGAAAGAAGAAAGAAAAAATGGCGGAAAAAGGAGCTGACCAGACGGCAACTGGGGGTGGTCAAGATGAGCCGGATAAGGCGTCTCCATCAGCGGATTCCACCAAGGGAACTGAGCCTGAGATGAGGGCCGTGGTCTTGCAATCCTTCGGGGGTGTCAACCGGCTCAAGGTGATGAAGAAGACTGTCCCAGTTCCAAAAGATGGCGAGGTACTAGTTCGCGTCAAGGCTTGGTAAGTGTGTCCGCGAGAGAGAGAGAAAGTTAATTTGAAATAAATTATGCACGCAACAGGCCTCGGGTAAGCGATAATGTACCAGTACGAATGAAATCATTGTAAACAATGTAGAATACTAATCCATTAGTTTCCTCTCTAATCTGCAATAATGGATACCTATAAGGGGCCTTCTGGGCATAATTATAAAAAATGCGATGCACCATTGTGAAAATCATCGACCTATTAAACTTGATTTAGGTCATATTACGCTATTAAATATATCGATGGCGTGTGTGGGAAGCATACACACTGTAGGCCTATACATTGTATGCTTTTTACATTATACATCTAATTGTGTGTGCTTTGCCCCGTCATAACAGCAGAATGTAAACATATTTCTGATTGACATTCGTAACACAAAATAGTCATATATTGGGTCTTGTTCGTAATGAGTGGATGGCGGAGCTGCATCATTCAAAGAACATGTACAAGAGCACCTGAATTTTGCAATGATAATGCCATTAACAAGGTAATCATTTCAAGCAAGTGTCTGTGTTTTGTTTTTTGTTAGTTTTTTCGGGGGTGCTAGTTCTTGGGATTTATTTATTTATTTATTTTTTTTGGGGGGGGGGTGTTGCCTTCTTTTCTTCCTTTTTTTCTGCAATCCGTTATCCATATAATATGTGGGCATGTCTGTATTGTTTTTTTGTTAACCTTTTACGCAAATCTACGAACTGGGCCTAATATTACCTGTTAAGAAATTCTAACTATTTATATAAATTCTAACTATTTATATAATTTACGGGCCACTTGTCTTGGTTGTCTTGTCTCATATAATATCCATAATTTATTTGAGAATATCACACTGTGTATAATATCTTATGCAAGAAGAGGCCATTATCAGCGTTTTCTATTAATAATTTTCAAGTAGCTAGGTGACATTCAGCAGTCTCCAATGCAGTCACACGAAGCCCTTTGTACACAGAAGATAAAACGATGTCTCCGAGGATGCTTGTAAAAACCCCGTACGTGGCCTAGCTACCGTAATCGATCCCTACCACCGAGCCACTCAATGATTCCTCGCCGTGATATATACGCCCCCGCTTCCCTACATCGTCAACCGCGGTTTGCGCCGCCAGAGCGGACCTTACCCCCGCGTGTGCGGATGATGTAGGCAGCGGCTCGGCAGCCCCGTGATTATAATATACACTCCAGTTGGTAATAAAAAGACTTTGCAAGCTGCTTCAATCAAATTAAATGCCCAGGGTCTCAATAAATGATTAGGTTTGCGTTTTGCTAATTTCAAATGTTGGCTGGAGACACAAATTCGAAATCAGCGAGTTTTTTATTCATGACAAATCTCTGTGATTCCTGTCCACGCCATTGCAGCAAATTGATGAGTCATTAACAATGAGGCTACTTGTTTTTGTACAGTAATTTGAAACACTATAATCTTAAGTAATTGGACATTATCAGGATACCAATTAGCAAACGTGTTATAGAATACACAGTCTTCACACTATGGCCTACTTCAAAATGGAGGACAAATAACATGTTTTGATATTTTTAAAGGTAGCCTATAGTTGGTTTTTAGAAGATTTTTTCCCTCATTCTTATCTCCCACAGTATCCAACAAACACAATATTCAATAAGCCAATGGATTTTCATAAAATCAAATTAAGAATTAAGCGGTCACAGTTCTGAGAGCAAACCGACTGATGATTTACTTTGTCAAATTTATTGACGTTGTGCATGTTCAATTTCAATTTGGCAAATTATTAAACTAGAATACCGAGTGTGAAGGACAATTACATGGCAGTATCAAAATACTCTGGTTCTGGTATCCTTTTTATTAACAACTAAAATAAATAAGTAACCTTTAATATTAAGGGTTTTTTTTAATCATGACTGATCATGTTTTATGAATAGACAAATCCTTAGAAATACCAGTGTTTTTCGCCATTACTGGGGACGCAATAATGCCGATCGTTTGTTAGTTTTAACACACCGCGGGCAGCTGCGATACCTCAGGCAGTGCGCCGTGTCGATATGAGTGAGCAGTGCGTGGGATTTTAAAAAAAACTTATTCCATTGTTTCATCATCGTTTTAACTCTAAGATGGCGGCATGATGACGTCAATGCATTTATAGGTCCAATGGACAACTTTGTTGTTCTACCTTTATGAATAGGCCTACATCGTAAGGGTACACTGGCATCAAAACTACGGGTATCCAAAAGTGTACGTAGCACTGTAGTCCGTATTATGTGAGCAAGAAAAACACAAAAGCAATTGCGCTAAAAAGGAAAATCAATTATTGCCACTAAAGGGTGGTACAACATTGGTAAGATTGAAAATATTAAAATGTTCACAAATTTGCACATAACTTACATGGTATAAAGATGGTCATGGTGGAAAACTTCACTTGAAATAGTTTTGCTTGAAATGCCATAGTTTTAAGGAAATTAATAAAACAATAGTCTTTATCCTGCAGGATCTCCGATGTAAAAAATAAAAGTTAAAACATATTAAATGTTTTTTCACTGTTTTCTCATGACTCCGAAGACCGATTGAGCTTAAAATTTCACAGGTTTGTTATTTCATAGTATAGGTCACATCAAGTGTGGATATAGGTCTTTGGCAATTACCAATGTTGTACACACCCTTTAAGTCTCAAGCATGTTATTCCACTTTCTCTGTAGAACAACAGCTATATAACTTTCACATATAGGTACATTCACCAAGATTTAATTCTGGTTTTTTTTTTATAACAAAATGGTTACACATTTCCTCATGATATATGGTATTGACGCTACCAAGAATATGAAAAAAGTTATTAGTAGACATATATTGCCAGTAAAAATAATCTGCTAAAAATTACGTGCCAATAAGGTACTAATTAATGATACTATACTTGTTTGTTCTTGTGAGATAGCTCATTATCTTTCTTCTTTTATTCTTCTTCTTCAACATAAATAACAACAGAGTAAATTGTAAATTTCCTAAAACAATACCCATCGTGTATTTAATAGCGTATATGTATTCTGATGTATGTATATTAAATGAACAAGTAGTTCATACGTATATAAGCCTTTATGCTAAAACCGGGAACCAGACAATCATGTTCATAAAAAGATATCAAGCGTTTTAGAACCCTGGGGAAGCAAACTGCACGCCCAGTGACTGTTGATATCATGCCGACTAAAGAACAATCCAAATGGATAAAATGGTGAAAAGATTGTACCAGCAACATTGCACTTGTCCATTGCTTGAAGTATGAAGGAACCCAGTGTCCCGTGAATTTGTAGTGTTGGTCCCGAGTGTAATTAAAACCACATAAATCATACTTGAATGAGGGGGCAGGTCAAAGGTTAACACTTATTAAAGGGCGTGGGGCGGGGGAAGGGGATTGTACACTCATGACAAATGGATAGCTGACTTTAGCTTTATCTTTTTGATAACGGGGGTGGGCATGTCCACCCCCTCGATCAAAGGCATAACCAGACATTTTCATTTTGGGGGCAAGTGGTGGCAAAGATAAATATTTTTTTATTTTTTATTTATTTATTTATTTTTTTTTGGGGGGGGGGTTAGAGTGTCAAACTATAAATTTGTGCATTTCTTTTCAATCTCATTTGGGGGCAAGGGGATAAGGGTTCTGAGCTACGGGGGGGATACTGCCCCTTTCCCCCTCCCCTGAGCCGGTTATGCCCCCCCCCCAACCAATTTGGAATCGGGCCCTTCCAGATTAAAAATTACTGGAATAATGTTAAATTTATAAATTCTTTATAGCAATGGCAATGTGTTACACTTTTATTATTATTTACACAAAGATAATTTGTTTGTTTTACTTCCAGGTCAGATTAATCTTAAAACAATTTTTTTTTAAATGATATAAACAAGAGCACTAAAAGGGGGCAGAGAATGCAAACAGACGCTGGTTTTTAATTGCATGGAATTGCCCCCCCCCCCCACTTTCCTGAACACACACTTTATCAAAGACAAATTGCCAAGTCTCGATCTGAAAGCACACTGATTATAAAGTTCATACCAGCACCACTCCTTCAGAGAAATACTAACTTTACTGAAACCATCAACGAATTTAAAAGAATTTTGAAAGCAGTGCTTTCCTATAATCCCAAGTTTCAACATAGGGTAGCTGTTATAATGGCCGCACTGTTATCATGTACTGAAATAGTCATCATTGCATGATTTGCGCTGTTGACCTAATTCACCCACGATAAATCTTTATTGCACCATTTTTGGACAAACATAATTTGGCTATATGTTTATACTGTGCAGTGCACATTTTAGGCGACATTGCGCATTGTTAGATGCACACCTTTACATGCAACTTGACAATCACAGTACAGACTACGGGCGGACAGTAGTCGAGTGTAACATCAGCAGTGCAAGGGGTCAAATACCAAAACGTACCCCCGCCTCCTTCATCCCCACTTTGAGTACATTGAGTCTTTGACTTGAAGAAAAACACAAAGTTCCTGCATTTTTTTACCACAGATTTATCCAACATTTTTAAAGAGGTGTAAAATAGACCCCCCCCCCCCCCCAGTGGCCTTTAGCGTGGGTAGAGTCTCCCGCATTGCTGCATGATAAATGGATTCCAGCCTCATGCTCCCTTGAGTGTAGTGCTTTATTATCAATATTAAAAGGCTAAAATGATGAAAGTGCTTTGAACATTTGCAGTTTCTTCGCTGTCAAGATTGATGGGTGGGTGGTAGGGGGGGGTTCTAACAATCTATACAAACAACTCATGCAGGTGATATTTATCTAAAATGCCAAACTATTCATATAATGCAGATACATTGTTGTCATGGTAACCCTGGTTGCAGTGATGACATGTTTGTAAGAAGGCAGACCTACAAGGGGAGGGGGGGGGGGTTAAGCGCCGGTGTACATGGCCAGAGTGTCTGTCCGTAGCAACAAAAATACAACCAGTCTGTGCATCCGCCATGCAGATATTACATCTTGTTCTTGTTGTGATTATCTGACTTAAATAACTGATTCAATTCATTCAAGCCTTAGCCATCATGACCAGCAAGAACGAGTTAGTACATTTTCTATTGTTTTTTCCTACATATCTTACAGAGGAACTACATATTTTTTTAAAGAGGCTTTTCTTTACATTCAACATTTGACTTTAACTACGATTATACACAATTTATGAGAATGACAATTGCTGAATTGAATTGTAACTCAAAAGGATTACAAGAGTCTTTGACAAATAATTTATTTATTTACCTTCATGACACACCAAACAGCGCAAATGCCAATAACAGGTTGGTGGATAGAAAACTAGAAGAAACGCTCTGTTTTAGATGTGGGAGGAAAACCCTACATGGGGAAAACTCACCAATTAGGCTAGGACTGAAAACCCAATCCACATGGAAGGCGCCGGTCTGAGGTGGGATTCAAACC
>JAUELU010000053.1:10748166-10759309 GCA_032357145.1 Evasterias troschelii | reverse complement strand
GCAGGATACGGAAATTTTACCAAAATATGAAATAAGACATGTTGGCGTTCAAAAAATCGAACATTAACAAAATTTTGTCAGAGCGTAGGTTACTTTCCGCGCCCTTTTTAAGCGCCTGATGACTATCTCTTTTTGTTAATATTTTGCAGCAGCCGGAAATTTATGCGAGCATTACATAGTTCATAAAATCTTACCTTGGCACCGATCTGGTTGCCGCACTGACCAGCTTGGAGATGGACGATTTCACGCATTTTGTGTTAGGTAGTATTCTTTTAAATTTAAATAAATAAAGTTGATGAACCACTGCTCTATCGTGAGTGAGGAGTCAGGATGTATTGAGGAATGTAGCCGTTGGTGGAGCCCCTTTTAAATAATTTTCAGGCAAGGCTTCCGCGTTGAATAAAGTAGGGCAAGCTGGAATTTTACATTTATTTCATTACACAATTCGTATTAACATCACATACAACCTGAACAATACTGCAAAGTCTGTAATAACAAATAATTAGTATTTTACATAGCTCTTTTTTTGATGAAAAACACTGAAATATCAAAAGAATGGCTCGAAAAACAAGAATAATCTTCCGCATTGCCATAACGACTGAATCAGTGGTTCCCACACTGTCGTATCAACGTATAGAGTTTAATCGCGAACCATTGAAGCTACACCGAGGGCAACGTGGTGGTAAACAGGCTCCAGGCCGGCTAGTTACCGCATTGCATACATTTAAAAACACCTTATCACCAGAGAGACGGTTGTTCGGGAATTAGCTTTAGTAAAAACAGTAGGGCCTAGGCTACATGACGACAAACAAAAATTACACGAGCTTTCAGATAGCACCATGACGTAGGCATAGTGGTTTGATATTCCTTAAAGGCGAACATACATCGTTTGTATATTATTCTTTTATTACAAAGATATCTTATAAATTATTTAGAAAATCATGAGTGATTTTTTTCGGATTCATTTTTTTAATTTTTATCCAGTGATGTTTCTGTGCCTAGTGATGTGCAATGGGAAAACCAAATCAAGCAAACTTAAAAAAATAAAATAAATTAAACAGTCCTGCAATAAATAATCATCGTTTGGGGCTTAGTTTTTGTTCTGCTATTCATTAAAATAAATGTTTAATTGGTAATTTATATGTCTTGGTATGAATGTCTTTAAGAAAACATTAAAGGAAAAGTTGGACCTACAATCTTCTCGTGTTTCGACTGTAGTCAACATTGGCTGATGGTGCATTTGCAATAGTGTGTTATAAGTTATAACTTGTAGTCTCAAAATTTGACTGAGTCAGTAGGCCCTACTTTGGGTGATATTCAATGTGGTAGCGCTGTTCTTCCTTTTTGGGGAGGGGAGGTTGCCTGCATCTCTCTGGTAGGCCTATATGTGATTGATGACTTTCTCTATGATAAGTGATTTAAGAAGTTGGTTTTGAGAGACAATTATTCTGAAATTTCGGACAAACTCTCTGAAGGAAACGGAAAAACAGGAATAGTTTTTACAGTCATGAATTATATTGCCATTAATTTTTTTGTACAAGTCAAAATGAGGTCCCAAATAATATATGCCCCAATTTTCCCCATGCAAGTCCTTTTGATCGTTATACAAAAAATTCCTTGAAACTATTTAATACACATTGTTAAAGAGTTTTTTAAATGCCAGTGCACTATCCTATTTGGCAATCAATATTATTGATCTCGATGACCCTGCTGGTCACGTGTTTTGTTGCTAGGCTAGTCATAACAAATGGGAGCGGCCATTGCGAGCTCGATCTCACACTGGCACTGCATATTGCCACCTGTCCATAGTATTAGTAAACCATGATAACAACTAGATCTTATGCAGATAGAAGTCTATTCAAATTAAATTGTAACTTCAAATTTATGTTTTTGGCATCGTGTATTTTCGGGCCTTTACTACAGACATGCTACAGAAGACCGAATTGTGACCTGCAAGTTCCACTGCTCTCTGGTATATAATGGCCAACTATCAGTCTGCTAACAATTACCAGAGTTTTGGGGGGCTTCTTTAAATATTCTGAGATTTTGTAAAAAGTTTGGGAGGTAGGCTGGTGTCAGAGACGGAGGAAGTCCCCCTAAGCTGGATGAAGCCCTTCCTCTGCTCAATGGTCGTGAACGTATTTCATGTTTGCCATTATTACCCATAGCAACAACCAGACTCATCTCTGTGTATACTGTAACGCAAGAGTGACACTATTCGATGGGCAAGTTTCGGATGATTCGGGAAACAAAATAAATTTCTACGAAAGTTTGGGCCTCTCAATCACTACTAGCAACAGGCACATGATCGACTGGCTGTGTAGACATTTTCATTAGGGGAGGGGGCAAAGACTATTATGTGGGGACAGCGGTATATATATCGACCCATTCATTTTGTGCGTTTTTTGATCCTTATTTTGGGGACAAGAGGAAAGGGTTAGCAATGACTCTTTAGGATATATAGCAAGGGCGAGAACAATCGTTCGGCGTTCCTCCACTAGGTCTGGTGAACTATAAAATGAAACGGTAAACGGGTTAAATGCCAGGAATGTTCAAAAAATAATTTGACATCATTATAATTAACCGTATAAATTAAAGCTAAGCCTACATGTATATAAAACATAATATTATTATGTTCTTCCAAAAATGTCGAGACATGTCACTTCTATGGATGGCCTAATTTGTCGCGAGGCATTTTAATTAATATATTTTAATAGGCTGTATTGCACTGTTTTATTTATTTATTTATTTAAATCTTGGGGGGGGGGGTTACTGTTTTATTGGTTACGTAACAAGCATGGACGCTTGTTTTCATTGCATGCCGCCCGTCACATGATGAGCAATGTTTACAAGCACCGGTGTTGCTATGCCAAGTCTACTGCTAGTTCCCTGGTACCCGCGTGCCGTCCTTAACAAAGAGCTTATACTGTGACTAAAAAGAGGACCAGTGTCAATCACACACGATGGGTTCTTTTCAGCTAAACTGTCACGCCCACGAAGAGGTGTTAAAAACAAAAGGAATCTTCTGACAATTATTCAGCGGATATATCGGAGAGACGAATTTTAGATTCAGTTTAAAGACAATGTACAACATTGATAAATGTCAAAGACAGTATCCACACTTGACATTTCGTATTGGCCTAAGCTAAATCGGTCTATACGGACGGAGTCATGAGAAAGCCGGTGTCATAGGGAAATCTGTCCCCCGAGAATCTGTCCCCCATGGGAAATTAACGTGGGCTTGAGAGGGATGATTCAAAAGAGGGTGCTATCAAAAGCAGTTTGTACACAGTTCTCCATATGGGGGGACAGAATCTCCGGGGGGGACAGAATGTCTCCGTCCACACCGGCAGCTTTCACTATTTTCAAACATCGGATTTTATCACCAGTGATAAAGACTAATTGTTTTACTCATTTCCTAAAAACTAAATAGCATTTCAAGCTAAACTATTTCAAGGGAAGTTTTCCACCATGACCATGTTTATATACCATGAATTTTTGAGCAGTATGTGCAAATCTGTGAACAATCTTACCAATGTTGTTCCCCTAGGCCTAAGGTTCATTGATAACAAGTATTTACACACGATTTTTACGAAACAAAAATAAATAAGGAAAAAATGACAAAATAAGTGAAATGCACAGCTTTTATTACCGTTGTATGAGCGCAATTAAGAAGAAGTTTGAATAGAATGTTTTTATTAAAACGTCGACGTTCCCACAAAAAACAGAATTATTCCCTCGATAAGTTTTATTGTTTTCTGGCTCGTATATACAGAACAAAAAATACACAGGTAATCCCACGTGAAATCATTAAAGACTTAATGAGGTGCACCATGCCTTCGGACTGAGCGCTCAGTGATGGGCTAAAGGCGGCGTCTATATGAAATTAATTATGATTGGAAAGACGTTTGGAAAGCAGCATGTAATGATTCACACAATATCCCTCAAAATTGTTGGTTTTCCTTATTTCGTGAACCGTCACTATACACGGTCCGTAACTTGTGTAGTCAAAACATTTGTTCTTCAAAATGGCAGAGAGAGCTAGTTCACGAAGTAAAAAGGAAAACCAACAACATTTCGAGAAATGTTTCTGTAAATCATAAGGCTGTATTCTACTTTCAAAACATCTTTCCCAGCATATTCATTTTCTGACAAATGTTGTTAAGGCTCAAAGTGCCCAATCCAAAGGCAACGTGTCCCTGTAAATTGCAGCACTATCGACATTGGGCGAGTTTATACAATATAAGAAGAGCTTTTCTTCGATATATTTAGCACAAATCAAGTTAAACATATAACACACTTTAAAGATTAGATAAGATTGCTAACATTTCACGATGCCACCTAGACTTGTTGACAAGTCGTTCGCGGTGTGTCAAGTCTAGTCGCGTGTGGCGTCGAATGCTCTCGCGAGATCACTGCTCTCGTGCGAAGGTGCTGGCTGCCGACTCTTCATCATTAACAGTCTTGAGAGTAGTAATCTCGCGCAGAGCAGCCCTCTCCCGGGATATTGCGAGAGAGCCGTTCCGCTATCACTGCGACAGACATTTAACGACTTGTCAACAAGTCTAGATGCCACCCGGTTTTCTTTATCGGAACTGCAACAATAATTTTGAAGACTGAGAATCTGAATTTCTTTCTGAAATTTTCTCCGTTTAAAAGGGAAGGTACCACAATGAGTAAAGACAGTTAGTAGTTTCATCGGGAGGTTTTGTGTTGACAAAAATTTTCAATTCACTGTTGCACCTTCCCTCGTTAATTTTAGTATTTTATTTTTAGACAAACGACTGCACGAAAGTTTTTTTAAAATATACATTAAGTACTGACGAACATGACCGAGCACATAAAAATACTTAGGAGGGGGGGGGGGGGTTGGGGAGGAGGGGGGGTAAACTGTCTTCAGGCCTGGAATCACAGGGAGGCCACTCTGTTTGCTTAGTCTTGGCCTTCGTGCCCCTTCAAACTTTTCCCATTGACTTGAATGTTTTCCCATGAAAATGCCCTTGTAAAATGAAATTCGAGGCCTGTCTTTTCCCCCTTTTGAAATTAATTCCCTCAAAAAACAAAAACCTCACAGAAATGCTCCACACGCATGGACTTAAACTGAAAAACAACAACAAAACGGAATTGAATCAGACTTGTTTCAGAAAACCTCCCAGCGGTTTTGATAAATTTGTGGATGATGTCATCGTAGTGATTCGATTTCTTCCACCTTTTGGTCCGAATTCTGTTTGTAGGAAGTAAAACTGAAAGCCATTGAAATGATAGCAACATATTGGAACAAGTTGTGATTCACTTGGTTTTCGAACTTAATATGCAAATTAATAATCAGTCTTGTGCCAAAGAGTTCCCTCAATGTAGTCCATTCAGGTCTATAACCTGGATCCAACTTGAGTGCAAACTGCGGTCTTGGAAAATCCTACAATATTGCGAGGAGAGCAGCCACGCCCCATTAAGAGGGACACTAAATACCAGATAACGCAAGTGTTTGAACTTGTAAACATCTGGCTAAATGGGCTTAATTTACTGTCGTTGAATTTTTCTGTCATTTGGAAATTAAGACTTCCTAAGCATCAGGATCCTCCTCTCCCTCCTCTTCGTCGAACTCTCCCTCCTCCTCAGCGGTGGCATCCTGGTACTGCTGGTACTCGGACACCAAGTCGTTCATGTTGCTCTCAGCTTCAGTGAACTCCATCTCATCCATACCCTCACCAGTGTACCAATGCAAGAAAGCCTTACGCCTGAACATAGCGGTGAACTGCTCAGAGATGCGCTTGAACAGCTCCTGGATGGCGGTGCTGTTGCCGATGAATGTGACAGACATCTTCAGACCTCTTGGTGGGATGTCACAGACAGCGGTCTTCACGTTGTTGGGGATCCATTCTACGAAGTAGCTGCTGTTCTTGTTCTGGACATTCAGCATCTGCTCATCAACCTCCTTCATGGACATGCGACCACGGAAGATGGCAGCTACTGTGAGGTAGCGACCGTGACGAGGATCGCATGCAGCCATCATGTTCTTGGAATCAAACATCTGCTGGGTCAGCTCTGGAACGGTCAAGGCACGGTACTGCTGACTGCCTCTGCTGGTCAGGGGAGCAAAGCCAGGCATGAAGAAGTGGAGACGGGGAAAGGGAACCATGTTGACAGCCAACTTGCGGAGATCAGCGTTGAGCTGGCCAGGGAACCTGAGACAAGTGGTTACACCACTCATTGTGGCAGACACGAGATGGTTGAGATCACCATATGTTGGGGTGGTCAGCTTCAGGGTACGAAAGCAAATGTCATACAGGGCTTCGTTGTCGATGCAGTAGGTCTCATCTGTGTTTTCCACGAGCTGATGGACAGAGAGAGTGGCATTGTACGGCTCTACAACAGTGTCAGATACTTTGGGTGATGGTACAACACTGAAGGTGTTCATGATGCGGTCTGGGTACTCTTCACGGATCTTGCTGATGAGGAGTGTTCCCATGCCCGAGCCAGTGCCGCCACCAAGGGAATGTGTAAGTTGGAAACCCTGTTGAGCAAGAACAAAGGAGGTTTGAATAAATTTTAATTCAACTTTAAATTATAACGGGTGTATCGAGTGCAACCTCGTGCACATCAAAACTTGTGTTCTGGGGAATGATCACTGCTCAGATCAAAGAAAACCTCATATAAAGGGAGGCAATATTATACAAAAAGACTGTCCGGTGAAGTGAAACAGACAATCCTAACAAATTGTTGTTTTTTTACCTGAAGGCAATCACAGCTCTCTGCCTCCTTTCGTACAACATCCAGAACTGAATCTACGAGCTCAGCCCCTTCCGTGTAGTGACCCTTTGCCCAGTTGTTTCCAGCTCCGCTCTGTCCGAACACAAAGTTGTCTGGTCTGAAAATCTGTCCAAATGGACCAGAGCGGACTGAGTCCATTGTGCCTGGCTCCAAGTCGACAAGTACTGCTCTTGGTACATACTTGCCACCTGTGGCCTCATTGTAGTACACGTTGATTCTCTCCAACTGCAAGTCGGAGTCTCCATGGTATGTACCAGTGGGGTCAATGCCGTGTTCATCAGAGATTACTTCCCAGAACTGTAAAATATGATAGAGATGGTTCAGTCATAATCAAACATTTTGTTTGGGCTTTGGGCTCCTTAAACAAAAAGTCAAATTAATAAGACATTTTACTAGCAATTTAATATTCGATGTCTCTAGAGATAATATACGGATAAAATACAAAACAAATTATACGCAACTCGTGCTTACTTGGTTCTAACTTTGAATCCAAATAAGACTATTTGTTTTTGACAATCAATTGTAAAGTTGCAATGAGGTGCACATACCAGATAGCTAAGATGTTGCTTTTTGTTGAATATCAATTCATTTCTTTTTTGAAAATAGAGTAACTGAACGCCTCTTCCTCATGTTTCAATCAATTTAAAATGAAAGACTGTCCTCCTGAACACCTCAACCCACCCCCTTGCCCTCTTCGCAGTTAAAACAAAATTAGCACTCTACATTATTTGCACTAAAGTGAGCACACCGTTATTTTGTCAAAATCATTGCCGAAATCTGACCAGTTTGACAAACTTGATCATCCGTCGACCCGCATTGCACTTCATCGCATTATAGTTCTCCGGTTTCTACACGCTAATATTGAGTGATATTTTCATTCAGTGAGTGGGGGCCCTTTGTGCGTGCGCGTCTCAATCCGTCATAACCGACAATGGGTCTGCGACTGGAAGGTCCGACAGACAGCATTAATGTTTGCACATTGCTAGTGGGCCAGACGGAGCGCTAAATGGTTATGTTAATGAGTTTTCACTGTTGACATTATTAACATTCTGTCAAGTATTATTTGGGGAATCGAGAGAGATGAGAACAAAGGGAAGTATCTGCCGTTGGAAGATTGCTTGTCGTCTGTTAATGATTCGTCTGAATAACTGATTGCTTGAATAATATTGTACATTTTAATTAGAAAGAGATTTTAGTTTTTTGTTAATCAACAACGGCACAAAAGAAAGTCACATTATATCTTTTGATATTGAGAAATAATGCAATTATATTTCTAAAGAACGATGGACAAGTTCGCAACTCACTAAAGGCATACCTCTTGTTTTCTATTTGTCCCTTTGTGATAATGTTTCGTTTTTCATATTGTTGATCTTTAGTAAAAACCATTATAAATTATCAACAAAGGTGACCTAAATGTTTTTTGTAAATAAAACACGATATTGTAAGCAAATAGACATTTTCTAGTCGAACAAAATGCGTCCTTTTTAAGTAAGGGATATTGTTTTCATTGTGATTAAAAAATACTGTCTCGATCTGAGTTCCAATCAATCTTTCCGCAGTTTAAAAACTAAAAAAAATGTTATTCAACACTATGATATGCAACTATACCTTTCTTAGAAATCTTAATGCATATTCACCACAAAGAAAAATGCACACAAAACAGTCGCATTATAACTGACCTGTGCGTCTTATACACTAACAAATCTGCAATTAACGGGAATTTTAATCACCTTGGGAAACAAATGTTCTGTTTTTCCATCTTCTGAAACTGCTTCAGGAAGTCATCCAACCAAAGCCAAAATAAATGCTTGAATATACACAGTACACACAAGAAATAACTTAAGTATACCAAAGAAATTCTCGCTGTTAGCATGAATATTTAAGGGCAAGTTCGTTATCATCGGGCAAGTGCATGGGTGCACACCCAGCCGAATAAATTATGCACTTGTTCCTCTGTCCCAGCAATGAAAAAACAAAAAACATTCACAATATTTTTTTGCATAAAAACTACTTTAGAATAAAGGGAAAAAATACATACCTTCGCACCGATTTGGTTGCCGCACTGTCCAGCTTGAATGTGTACAATTTCACGCATGATGACTGGGAACAAAAATGAGTTTTAAAAGTACTCAAGGCTAGAAAATCAGTGCTGATTATGTCCCCTCTTTCGCGACTGGTGAGCTTTGCCAGAGTGTGCCCCCTTATTCATTGACAGTAGCCGGCATGGCTCAGCAGCCGGTCGGCCGTCTCGGGGATAAGACTTAGCGTTGTATACTTCCGCGCATATACTTATTATAACAACGAGGACTATTTTTTCTTGCAGAAAAACAGTAGATAGCTAGCACGGTTTCTTTACATGTCTTATTGTTGATTGTGAATAAACTGTAGATGTTGTCTGTGATTTCCAAAAAAAAAATCTTCAGCTGCTTGATTGAAGTCGTCATTATGAGGAAACCGTTTTAGGAGTTAAACAAAAGAGTTTCATTATTTCGCACTGAATTAATTATGTTAAAACAAATCCCAACACGTCATTGCTCAGACACATTGAAGTTGCCCATTGTAGTTGCCCAATGTACACGACGTGTATGTCTCAACATCAATCAATAGAAACACAATTGCCTGTAAATACATTAAAGATCCCGAAATTCGCAGATACCTGTGAAAAACATCAATGTCTATACTAATTTACATTTCAAGAAGCAAGGACAATTTCATCAAAATCTTGTTTTAGTTTTTTTCTTATCTGCAGTGGCATAACGAGACATTTTCACTAGGAGTGGCAAGCAGGGGCAAAAGCATAATTTTTTGAGTTGGGGGATTTTGATTTTTGAACCTTTAAATTGTGATCTCATTTGGGTGAGAGAAGGGGGGCAAGGGTTCAAAGCGAGGGGGCTATCTCCCCTGCCTGCCCCTCCGCTGGTAACGTCAGATCTGGTTTGAAGGTGAAATCGCCACCGTTGGTGATCCAGTACACATGTAGGCCTACTTGTAGTTGTAGCCACCCGTATTCTAGTATTGCCTTCACTTTACGCGGTGGGGGGGGGGGGGGGTAACATTTAAACTTAAGCTGTTTCCAATAACACAACTTTGCCGAGCACAGAAAGTAATTGCTGAGGAAAAGTTTGTACAATAATTATACCATGATAAGGAACTTCTGTTTGTAACTGGTTCCCCGCTTGAAGCAGCTCTCTACACGGAAATGAGCCATGGGCACCATGTTTGTCTCCCGGAGATGACTTTGTTATCAGACCAATGTTCACTTCTAAGTCAGGCCGTACGGCAAGTATTGCACACAAGACTTTGAAAGCACGGACCTGGATTGTCTCCATAATGAAAGGAAACAATATTTTTTTCAGTTCAGATAAAAGAAAACACACATTAGCTATATACTTGTATTTGGTTTTGAGTGTTTGGGTTTTTGTTAATAAAAAGTGAACCGCAGCAGTTATTATAACAACTTTAATATCCAGGTTCGCTAGCAACAAGTTTCCACGAACTTTTATATTCTTCACTCTCTATTATGTAATCCACGCATGTTTGATCATTTGAAAAAAAAGTTGACGTCGTCTATACAGTGTTTGTGTTAAAACTCACAAACAAGCATAACTTTGCAAACAACACATCGCGTGACTCATAGTGTATTGTACACGTGGAATCGAACACGTTCCGACAATTGTCACCACAATGAGGTCATTGGGGCTACAGATAAAAAGTTCAACATAAAGATTTGTTGGTTTTCATATTTTTTTTTCATTTTCTTGGCACACACGATGCATGAATTTTCAATGGCAAATCAAGGGGGGTAGGCTTTTTTATTTATGTTAAACCTATGGAATTAGTCACTCTTGAAAACCATTTTGAAAATATAAAAGACCTCACTCTCAGCAGCGACCCAAACATTAACGCTTCCAGACTCCCAAACCTAAGGTGATATCGACCCTTGAACAAATTTCTTAAGAAGGACCTACCTAAGTATGACAGACTTTGATGGGCTAAAAAAAAATTACTGATTTCTGAAGGCAAACAAATCGGGGAAAATATATATAGAGAGCTGCATACCACGAGACAGTTATTTCGCCATGACCAGCGTCTTTGAGTTTGACATTTCTGACACACTTTGTCAAAGCATTATTTAATACCTCGTCTTTTAGTACATTCAGGGGATATTACAAGTTGCATTGCCGGCCGATGCATTTGAAGTACAAGTTATTTGCTGAAATAAGACTACACAGGGAGCAAACGCATTTCCACATTATCTTCCTCGCTTTCTATTTAAAGGAACGTTACAGAACAGATAATTAAAATTTTCTTTAAGATCACAGATTTACATAAAACTTACACGGTCTAATGATGATGATAGTAGAAAACATCC
>JAUELU010000053.1:10688088-10698116 GCA_032357145.1 Evasterias troschelii | reverse complement strand
TGAAAACAGTGAAAACACTTAAGGTTTTTCCCCACTTTTTTCTGGTGATTGCAATGACCGATTGAGCTTAAACTTTTACAGGTTTGTTGTTTCATGTTTATGTTGGGATAGACCATGTGAGGATACTGGTCTTTGAAATTTACCAAAAGTATAAACTCCCTTTAAGAGTTGTTCACATGAAAAAAACCAATAGTGTGTTGTAAGCCTACTTGGTGAGTGTGATTTAAAAAAAACAAACTTAAACATAAATTTGCCTGTAAATGTTACCTTTTAAACCTTCGTCAAAGACTCTGCTAGGGTCGAAACGTCAGGCCACTAACTAATTTTTGCACCTTTAAAACCTAACAAACACAATTACTGGATATACGATCAAACCAAAAAGTGCTGGACACAAATTAGTAGATTATAGTAGCCTATAAGGTGACACAGAGCCTTCAAAACGTGATAAATCTATCCTGAAGTCAATTTTCGTTTCACTCGTTACCTCTTAAACACCTCACATTTTTAAATCTAAAAAATCAACACACATTTCAAAAGATTGTTCTATTACCTTGAAAATGTTTAACGGCCCAGTGAGAGTCTCGTGGGACGTGTGAACGTGTTCTGACAGGAAAGTTTTGTTTTTTTTAAGTGAAAAAGATTGTAACCAATTTTATTGCGTTGTTTTACTTTCAGGCGAGCCTGTCCAGATACCTGTTTCCTGAAGATACCATCTTACGCTATGCATTGACCGAGCGGTCATGGCCACGCGTCACGTGATCGCAGAAATACGGTGACGTAGGCCTACCATCAGTGAGAGAAGGCGGAGCTTATTAAACTTAAAAGTGCGTATATATAGCTTCAGTTTTAGCTTTGTGTGGCAGCTGTAAACCTATGAGGTGAACAATTTCAACCGAACTGCATTTTCGTCTAGTCTGCATGGAAGAATAATAAGCCTGTATCTCATGTTTCGTTGTGTCAAATTTCTGTGAGCACTGAGCAGTTATGTGGAAAGTGATGGGAGTTGCGCGCCAATTTGTGCCGTTTCGTCTGCAGGCCGATGATATCGAGTGAAGAACAGTGTAGCTGTGTAAAGTATAGAGTGTGGGTTCGCGTTACCTTAACGACCTCTCATCAGTTTTGCCTCTAGCGTTGAAACTAAGTCCAACTTATTACAACATGGAATTTATCTTGAACAATACGGGTGTTAGAGCTACACCGGGTTTGACCACGACTGTGCCATGGTCTCAACTGCCAAGTGATGCTACTGACGTTGACGTCAAATTTTCTTACGGAGAGCGGGTGGTACTAGCGGTCGCGATCTGTCTCATCGCCGTCTTTGGCGGCTTCGGTAACGGCCTGGTTATACTCTCAGTCACGCTATCTCGTAAACTGCGGACTGCAACCAATGTGTACGTTGTCGGCCTGAGCACCACCGACCTGCTGACTTGTTTATGTTTACCCTGGCATGCTCTGGCAGTGGTCAGTGTGGACGGTTGGCCGATGGACATGGTCGTGTGTGCAATAGCAGGTGCCTTATCCATCATCTTTGTGGGGTCGAGTATGATAACTCTTGCATTCATTGCTTTGAACCGGTTATACCTTATCACCAAACCCAGTGCAAAGTACCGTGCCTTCTACACCTCTAAGATGCTGATCGGAACCACTCTCCTTGCCTGGCTGTTACCCATCGTCACCGTAGCCATCCCTCCCCTGGTGGGCGTGGGCAAGCTCGGATACGACGACAAATACCTCCGGTGCGGACCCCTGCACAAGAACAAGAACTCCTTTAGTGTGTATGACAGTATGATCGCGACTATCTTGTACCCAGCTCCTCTGATCATCATCGTCGTCAGCTACGTGAAGATCTTTCTCCACATCAAACGCCACACCAAGACGATCACGGCGCCCAATGAGCACTCCTCCTCGTCCCATTACCCAAAGAGTCCCGCCATCAGCAACGGCAATCACCACCAGCAGCCACCGGTCCTCAAACCCCAGAGCTCGACGAAGAAGCGGCTCAGCAGGAGGCAGGTTGAGATCACCAAGAACCTCTTCTACGTGGTGTGTGCATTCGTGTTGTGCCTCACGCCGTACAGCATCGGACTCATGATCCCCGGGGTCGACCATTTCGTCCCGTACGCTGGGGTCATCCTCCTGCTCAACAGCTGTGTCAACCCCGTCATCTACGCGGCCAAGCACCCCCACTTCAAGACGGTGTTCCGATACATATTGACTCTCAAATTCTCCAAAATTCCCGAGCCGTCAACGTTTCTTAGATCTGCCCTCTCATCTCGCAGTGACTTGCCCAGCAACAAATAAACGATTGTGATGAGAGCTCGGAATAGCTAGCTCTGACAGAACTAGACTTTTGAACTAATTGTTAATGATCATCAATGTAAATTTTCTATCCTTTTTTAAACACCGTGTTGTAAATTTAGGGCTCTTTATTTTACTGGAGTATTTTGAGAACCGTATATTTTTGTCACTTTTGAAATTTTAAGATTGATTGCTTTCATTGGAGACAGAACCATACGCCTAAGTCCAGGTTGGACAATCGCTAAAAAAAACACCAAAGAAACATCTTAAGTTCAACAAACAACTTGAGACGTTTATAAGCTGTTTAATATGAAGACATTCTTTAAATGAAACTTTGTCTGTTTTCGAAGCCCCAGATTAATCGGTCATGGGAGTCCTGAGAAAATTGTGAAAAACCCGATCGCTGTTTTCAAGCATCGGTTTTTGGACTCGCGAGATCAAATCTAATTGCATTTCATACCGATAAGGGAAGTTTTCTGACATGTCCATCTTTGTACCATGTAAGTTTGTGTAATGAATGTATGTGAACGTTTGTACTTAAAGCACATAACTTGATTTTAAAAAAAACGTCTTTTAAATAGTTGCATCCCTCCTTTAAAGGGTGTGTACAACATTGGTAATTACCGAAGACCTGTATCCACACACAATGTAACCCAACATAATATACATGAAACAACAAACCTGTGAAAGTTTAAGATCAATCGGTCTTCGGAGTCATGAGAAAACAGTGAAAAACTACATTATATGGTTTGACTTTTTTCAAACATCAAATTTTATCCTGTAGGATAAAAACTATTGTTTTACTCATTTCCTAAAAACTATGGCATTTCAAGCAAAACCTTTTCAAGAGAAGTTTTTCACCATGACCATGTTTATACCATGTAAGTTATGTGCAAGTCTGTGAAATATTTGTTTAATCTTACCAATGTTGTACACACCCTTTAATTACCCAAAGTGACGCAAGCTTGCCAAAAAGTAGCCGTGTGTTTGTGGAGTATTTTTGCACTCATACCAATTTTTACATATATTTCTGTTGTGTAAGAATGTTGGTTTTAAATGACAATTTATAAATTTTAATGCGTCCATTTTACCATAGATGCCTTACACAACCTGTACCGGGTTCTGTATTTATGTATATTTTGATCACTCGGTTAACTGACAAAAACGCGTCCATGTCAATAACACAACAAACTTTTGTAATTTTTACTTTACGTAAAGAATAAAAAGCTTTTGTCTGTTTTATAATTGTCGGTTGTTTTGATTGTATTTTGAAGTCGCAAGTGGCACTGCCATTTTCGACCGTCTTGTTTTTTATGCTTCTCAAATCAGTGTAAATCCGAACTGAGGCTGTAAGAAACAGCTAGACTGGCGTCTTTTTATATAATGAATTATAACATTCCCTTTACTATAAATGGAGACAAGGAGCAGTTTGTAGTTAGGGGGTGGGTGATGTCAATGCCCCCCCTTTGTTTTGAGATAAAAAATTACCAGAGTAAATGTTTCTCTTTATAATGTGATAACTTCGATGTATTTAAACGTCCCCTAGTTTACCCTAGTTTCGGCGCTGACAAGGAGTGAGACAACCGACAGACAGCGTCAACATGATCAGATGCAGCCTACCTGAAAGCTTGGGCGGTAGAACCTGGGGAGGGGCAGGGGACGTTGCCCCATAACCTTGGAAAGGTAGCTATTTGGTCCCTCACTTTCAACAAATCAATTAAACAAAATAATCAGAAATAGATGCAGTGGTTGGAAGGGATTTTTAATGGCCTTCCCCACGCACGTTTAAAAGTGTCCCGTCGCTACTGAAGTGGAACTGATGGCGGGCCTAACCTCAAGCAAAACAAAATTCCAACTTCATATTTGTGCAGCAAAACTACAACATCATACAATTTCTCAATTTGAGTATGGTTCATCACCAACTTATTTTATCATTAACAAATGAAAATATTATGTAGTATTAATACTGGAAAAGAACACTCGAGTGTAAACACTCAAAAAATCTCACAAGAACACTTGAACAAGTAACGGCGGTAAAATAATCCAGCTAGATTGTTTTGACGTTCCAAGGAGTGCAAAGAAATAAAAAATTAAAAAACACACAAACCAAAACACCTATGGTTTTGGAAATTTGATGATATGGTAAATACTGCCAACCGGAACAACTTCTCTCCCAAATTAAATACGACGAGTCCCGCAGGAATAAGTTAATTAACACCTTCGTGAAACATAAATTGGGTATCCCTGCTGAGTGATGTGGTGTCTGCCGCCGGAAGGACAAATCTAGAGCCCCTCCCCGCCCCTAGGCAAACTACCACACGGTAGAAGGCCCTCACCGAAGCACACTATTTGTATGACCTTGCTTGCATTCAGACAGTTATTTTACAAGAAGTCAAAACATCTAAAAATGAAATGTTCAATCACAGCAATGATCCGACTTTAATGCTTCTTTTCGATAAGTCTGGGAGACGGTTCAAGTTCATCCAAAGGTCATTCTTGGATATTTTTTTTTATTTTATAAAGAAGCCTTGGGAAAGTAGGAAGAATAAATCGACTGGGGACAAGAGCTATCTCATCGGGGTGAAAAGTTTTCTTTCCGGCTGCTCCGCTTTCACGAGAGTCATCACCTTCTTGGTGTTTGGCACTGTCTGCCCTCCCTAAAATGCTGAAATTTGGGGTGATTGACCCTTACATACAATTCCTAATAGATTATTAAATTAGCGAGACTGGGCTTTCCGTGAGCGATGTTACCCTTTCAAATCGTAGTAATAAACCACTTGGGAAACTGACTGGGTAAACTTTAAATAATGTGGGGTCGAACAAAGAAAAGTTGAAAAGAGCGGGATTTGAACCATTGTCCTCTTGATAAACATTTTGTCAATATTTTTGTTCAGGGTGCCTGTCAGATCTACACTAAAAATGTGGCATACCAGCTGCATTAAATTACGATTAAGTTAACTCCTGACTCCTCTGTATTAACACCTGTCATGAAGGATTGGGGGGGGGGGGGGGTGGAGCATCCCAGACCTAAAGCAGAAGTGATAGAGGGCGCTGTCTAATGGCACATTCTGCTGTCTAATGATGGGATGACTTGACAGTAAAGTTACATTAGAAGCATGTTGGTGATTTACGGATGAAAGCACGATAGGAACAAAGACTCTAAAAATTGTTCAAGAAGTTTTCATTGTAAAACTTATTTAATTCAATTTTATCTGACACGAAGAACAGTATGTGTCAGGTAGATACTATGTGAACAAATATAAAGGAACACCCTGTCCTTACATAAACTTTATAATTTCTTCCATCAAGAAATAGTTTGGAACCGAAATAAAGTGCCTCAAAACTCAAAGGTAAATATGAAATATGAGGATGAATTACTGACATCAGCAAAAGCCGGCAACTCAAAATGCAGAAATAGTGACTTTATCCCAAATTATACCGAGACATGAGAGTGGTACACAGATTCTTTTGTCCATTGCGAGGCATGGTCGAGCAGTCTAGTTCACAAACCCAAACACTGGTGTCGTCAGCAGCAAAGTGTGGGATCGAATCCTGGTCATGACGCTTGTGCCCCTGAGCAAGGCACTTAACCATAATAGCTTCGCAAAAAGTTGGGAAGGTAGCGCATTCTGCTCTACCAGGCTCCTAGTGGATGATACCTATGCCTACATACTTACAGACTTTGAATGGGGTAACCCTGTTTCAGCCCCAGGAGTAAGTGGCAACATGCCCCTGGTGACAATTAATTTGGACAGCCTAAATCAGTTAAGTGTAGCCCTCACCTTTTGATTTTGAGCAATTTCTCATATTTTATTTATTTATGTCTTTTTGATGGCAAGCCTTATCTTCTTGTGATACTTTGACACTTTAACACCCATTATCTTTTTTGATTCTGGTACAAGAGCATGATTCTCTGAATCTCTTGTTAAAGTCCGTCAATAGAGGGCCTGGTCAGATTGCAGCTGGTGGAAATTTCAGGAGATATGAAGTTAGTCTGACGGAGAGATCGAAGCTGTTGTCCTCTGTATATGTTCTTCTGCCCACTTGGGTAATGGGGTGCTGAATTCAAAGTCTGGTCCCTGAACACAAAGACAAATAAATAAAAGACTTTTTGAAATGGTGATTTTGAAATCTGGACTGTTGAACCACCAGAGGACGAGTCAACTGTCCAGTGGGTCCAGCGAACTCATTCATTCTTTCCAACAAATTCATCAATGCATGCAAAGATAGTTCATAACATTTAACACAAGATGGCTTGGAGACGGCTTTCCAATGGTCTTGAGCACATCAAAAGCCTTAATAAAACAAGATATGGACCAGTGAAAACTCAAGCAGATAAGTGACAGGGTAAGTTTACAAATAAAAAAAAACACACTAAAATCCTTTGCTTACTTTATAAGACAAAGCATGTAGATACATGACCATCTCCTCGGGTGTGGGGTCTCTTAGTTTCAACTTGCATTCTCTGCACATGTCCTGTACAAGCTGGCGTCGGTCTTCCTCCTTCATTGATATCTCAGACTCTAGAGGGCACTCCAATCCTTCATCAGTTGCTGCAGCTCCTGACAGTTGACGTGATAAGTCACCGCCAACCTGTAGTTCACTTCCTCCAATCTGATTCAACTCATTGACAGATACACTGTTGCATTGCTGATCTGCTGTATCTTCAGTCCGTTCAGCTATGCTGCCCTCAGTGTCCACATCACGCTTAGTTTGAGACTCACTAGTTCTGTTCTCATCGGTAACACCAGCTTCTGTGTTTTTAGGTCCAGCTCCCATCTCATCTGCACTACAGTGAGAAGCATTCACAGACTGTATATCTTTTGACGGGGCTTCAGACTTCTTATCTGATGCAGCGCCCTCTATTGAAGCACCCTCATCGGTTTGCTGCTCATCGGTGACGAGACGGCTTCTTGTTGATTTGACAAAGTCCTCTGGATCATGGATGACTTGAGACTCCATCTCAGCAGAGTGCTGTTTTATCAGCTCATTTAAGAGTTCCTATTTAACAGAAAAATTGAATTTTGCGTCAGTTTAAATATCCCTCCAGTTCAATTAAAGGTAGGGTTATACTTAGGTAATGACCCCAAAACGAAATTGTATAATTTTTCTCTGAAAGCCTACTTGTTGTAAAAAAGCTAATGGTTGTAATAGTAGTATTACTAATTTAGCATCCTAATAAATTATCCTGAAGTGGAAATAAATAAAAGTTGATAAATAGTAAGTCAACAAATTTGAATGTCAAAAGCTTGCCACCAAGTTAATTTTTTGAGATTCAAATTTTCTTGGTGGCCATTTGTAAATGAGGTCAGAGATGCGGTTGGTACCCGCTGTCACCTTGTTAAACATTGATAGATTCAATGTTCTTGATGAAAATACCGGATAGTTTTGATGTTTTCTCAACATTAGACACTGTATTCAGCTGAAACTTTCTCAGGTGATAGTTTTGTCTATAAACCAGCATTACCTTAACAAAAACCAATCTATGACACTACCTTTTAAATTCAATGCTACTTTATAATTTCCACAGAAAAATTACAAAATACGATACAGGATGTAAAGATAATGTATCAAAGTGCATGTAGGCAAGAATAAAGTAAGCTAAACCTTGCAGTGGCTTGCCTTTAAGAGAGGTTAATCTACATGTAAATAAGCAAGATAGGAATACAAATCAGAGGCTACTAAATGGTAGACTAAACAAGAACATAAAACAGCAAAAAAACAGACATGCAAAAAGAGAGGATAGGCCAACAGATCATTATGCAGTTGAGTATGCCGCGTACACTGTGCCAAATACTGCAAATTAGTTATACAGTCAACTAAGACTACAGCCAACCCTGGTTATAAAAAGTATTGTTATGAAAAGTTTCTGCTTTAAGACTACATTCTGAAGTGCCAAATCTCGTGTCTGCTTTGTGCTCCTTTGTTTTGCAGTCCTCTTATAACAATGTTTCTGTTGTAAAGAGGCAATTTTGCCAGTCACAACGATCTTATTATACACAAGAGTCAACTGTATATTCATCACAGGAGATAATGTACTGATAAAACTTAGCTGTGCTTTTAATTAACTACAACTACTAATAGTAGTGCACCTGTTCTGTTCTGTGAGGTATGTCACCCCCTTTACCGAGCTGTGGACCCCACACTGGGTTGTTATACAGAGGGTCATTGACGATGGGGTACCCTAGGTATTGAAGATGAACACGAATCTGGTGCATACGCCCTGTGTGAGGAAAACCTGTGAGGACAAACATTTCAAAATATCAATCTCTCGATATCACATGAAATTTCTCACGACTTGATCCGTGCAGAAATTAGCGGAAGAAAATTGATTTCTCTGTTGAATGTAAATGGTGTGATACATCACTTGTGTAGACCTCTTGCATATGAAGCCAAAAAAGGCAGATCATTGGACGATAGTTGTTTTTGGTGCGTAACATGGGCGTGACTTTAGCGTACCAGCAGTTTTGAGCATTATGCAAGAGGTCTATTGGAAGACTTAATCCTATCCTCTAGTTTGCAATGAGTCTTGGTGCAAGACGTTGTTAGTTCCTCACACATGACAATCGTGATTCCCCTACCCATACACGCGCTGCAGCTATACCCAAACTATGTAAACAAGAACTATCAAACAATACTGGGCACTTTTGCAAAAACCTTACTTATTCTATCCCTCACACATGTTTGTTACTTCCAGCAAACACCCTCTATTGGTGGAATTGTCATAAGTTTTCAGTCAGATTTCAACTGATTAATTAACAATATAAAACATAATCCTTCTCAATCATGTATCATAACATTAGACTTGAAGCAGATCTACACTAATTGGAGCATTCATGGTTATGAACGTGCTTACATTTCACGATACTGGTGTGGCCATCATAGCTGAGGCGTTTGAAGTGCGTCTTGCATTCTTTGCCGCTAGGGCCCACCCTGCACACTCCAATCTTATGTGACACAGTGACGATAGGTTGCAAACAATCAACGGGGTCGCTGTGCATACAACAAGAAACGACAGAGTAAATCTCTTGCACGGAACATTACAAACAACACAATTCACCAGATGTTGAAAGCATTCTCTTTTACAAAGTAAGTCTCAAGAATGATATCTTATAAACAACAAATTTGACTAAATAGAAAGTACACTTCCTTGACGAAAAAATATTTCATGGAACAAGAAAGAAAATCTCGAGAATGAAATGCATTCTTTTGAAGAAATTGTTAAAGGAATTAAATAAAGAGAATTTCTTGCATCAAACATTACAAACAACAAATTGGATCGAAATAACTGCATTTTCATGGAACAGTTATTGCACGAGACAAAAAGTTAAAACAAAACTAACAAAATCAGCAGTAGGCATGCCATGGGTGTTTATGGGTTCTAAGGATGAATCAATGAAAACATTATAAACCACATTACTGTGAGAGTGTTTTGCGATGACAAACTCCGCCCACAATATACCCCCACCCCCAACGTCTTGATTAATTGATGATTGCTGTGGAACAACACAGCTGCTGTCAAACCAGTCATATAGACTTGAGTGGTTGAACTTACTCAGGTTACTGAGATTTTTTCTTAACGGTGTTTCCATGCAGGGTAGGAGCTTGTGGAAGATAACATCATTCAAGTAAAAAAATGATTTGAGTAATAAACTTAAAGGCACTGTACACGTTTGGTAATTACTCAAAATATATATTAGCATAAAAACTTACTTGGTAATGAGCAACGG
>JAUELU010000053.1:10650078-10663173 GCA_032357145.1 Evasterias troschelii | reverse complement strand
ACATGCCAGCATACTACCAGATTAGCTTTCTATCCCTAATGTTGACAGTCTCCCTATTTTATGAAAAAACAATTTTGGTAAAACAATTTGGATGAAATTTTCACAGGCTGGTTGTATAGTGTAATTTATTAACAACTACAGAAAGGAAATAAATGTAAACTGCTGAAAATTTTCAAGTAATATATCACGAGGTAAACTTTAACTGATTGGGTATATTTTTATACAATTTTGGGTTGAACAAAGAAAAAATTGACGAGAGCAGGACTTGAACCTGCGACCTCTAGATTAGTGTGCCAGCGGTTTACCAACTGAGCTATCTAGCCCTGCTAAAATCTGTTAAAGTATTATGCCTTTAACATATGATATATATCTTTGTAGGAGGTGGACGAGGAACCTCCAACCACAAGGCATTTGGACTCGACTAGAGTGGAGCGGCCACCAGCGCCAGACCATCACCCTGGGCCAGGTGGAGCTGTCATGAGAGTCAGGGTCAAGATACAGGATAAGACGTTCCTAATCCCGATCAGGTTCAAAAACAAGTTTTGTTATTTCATAGAGATGATCTGAGGACAAATCACAATTTCTTATTTCTATTGCAGCAATCAAAATAAGCATGTATGAACTTTCTTGAAATCCCTGACAAAACCTAAACTTAAGCAATGTCTGAATTAGCGGCTACAGTTATGGCTATGGCTATGGTTGGATTGCATTTAAGAATAGGATGTCCTTAGCAACAGTCTTAGCTGTAGCCGTAGCCACCAATTTTCACCATTTCACAAAAATGGGATGACCTAATTTGATGAAATCTTTACAGATCGGTTAAACGGTGTATTTATTAAGACCAAATAAATTAATGAAAAAAAATTGAAATATATTTGTTTTAAAAATATTTTAGGAATTTATTTTTACACATCTAGTTGTAAAAAGACTACTTGGTTCTTAAAGTGCACATATCCTAGTAGCTAGATCAAGGCACTTTACAACAATATCATCCCTGTTCCAGGCATATACCCAAATTATTCCTCAAACTTTCTCAACTCGCTAGGAGCATACAACCCCAAGCTGCTTCAATTAGCACCAAGGAGTTAAATATCCAACATAAGGCTGTCTCAGTCCTCGCAGGTTCCCATTAATACACCTGGGTTAAGAGAAGCAATTTATGGTTTGTTGCTCAAGGACACAAGTGTCATGACAGAGATTCAAAACAACAGTCTAATGACTAGATAATCAGAGTCGAGTCAGATGCACTAGATCACTCTACCACAAAACACCATATTTATAATTGCCAATTTGTTTAACTCAAATGTCTGTCCATCAGAGAAGCAACAAACAATATGAGTTGGTTATGCGAGGAAGCAGCCAGGCGCCACTTTGCCTCCTGCGGACTGAGACCCAAGCTGCAACTGTGCACGGGAGAAGGGGCTATGTTTTCACCTGATGATGTCATCGCAGACCTACTGAATAATAATGAGGAGGTCAGTCGAAGGTCAAATAACAGGAAGTTTCACCAGGAATGGAAAAATTATTATGGTTTTATTTTTTGTAAATAGAAGAGACCCTATGTCGGGCCTGATATTTTGTTCTTGTAAGGACAAGGCAGTTGCCCTTGCAAGGCAGTATTGGAGCATTTCAAAGGACACCAAGGCAATGATAAAGGGACATGGAGGCAGTTACTTCCATTGCTCCCATTAAAGGATGTGTGCTGTACTGCCTTTTCCATATGTCGTGTAAAAGTTTGTAATTATTAAAATAATGAGTTAGCTGACATTCTACCTGTTGCTTTCACCTTTAATCAATTTGTAAAATTTATTTTATTTTTATAATGCTTTCTGGGAACGCTCGCACAACCAAGCCCTGCTCATGATGTAAAGACTTGTGACATCAATGGTGGAATAAGAACATTAATTAATCGATTGTGCTACCACAACAGCAGAGCTGCCAACTCTCCCTGATTCTGCAGAAAGATCCCGGAAAATAAATCAGTCTTTCCATGTTTTTGATGAAAAAATCTTCCTGATTATGGAAACCTTTTCACTATTATGTTGAATTTAATTCAAAGTATCTCCCTGATTGTGGTACAAAATCTCCCTGATTGCAAGATACAAATGTTGGCAGCTCTGCAGCAGTGCCAGGATGGTAGTAATGAAATTCAGGCATTTTGGTTACGTTTCTTGTTCCAGTGATGTCACATAATGAGCAAGGCCTGTTTTTTTGTGGGTGTTGCCAGAAATGTTGCCAGAAAAGCATTATTTCAAATGAAATGTTTTTTGTTTTTCTAATTTATAAAGAGGAAAGTAACAGGTATATTTTCAGTGGATTAATTGCTTATTTAGCACACATTTTTACATGGCATATGGACAAGGTAGTATGTTACACATTATTTCATTAACTGGCCAATCATAAAATATCCTTTTTGGGATTACAACTCTCCCAAAAAATTCTGTCAAAAACTGTCACTTATTATTGCAAATAAAATTACAATCCTCATTTTATTTTAAGGTTATTGGCAAGGTGGAGGCATGGGACCTACCTCCCCTCACTGAGCGATACAAACGAGCCTGTCAAAACGCCAAGACTGGTAAGAAAACTTGAGAATTAAAAAATGATTAGATGAAAAATTAATTAATTATTTAGCACACACTTTTACATAGGATATGGACAATCATTTAAGTAGCAGCAGCCTATTTCACGAATGCTATGATTAATCCTATCTCAAGTTGGGACGAGTAACTCGTCCTAACTTAAGACTAGTCCTATCTCTTAGCATTGCCTAGGACTAATCCTAAGTTAGGAAGAGTTTGGTGAAATCGACGGCTGGTCCATCATTTGTGATTACGAGTCTCCGAAAAATGTAAAAACTGTCATCTACTATGGGTTACAATGGATTAACAAAACAGGAATACCCAGAAAACAGAAGTTCCTAAAAGAAAACCGCTACTAACAATACTGATAAAATTACTCTAGAAGAAGACAAAGACAATAAATCAACACCAATATAAGGGAATATTTTGTTACAGAACACTTGTGCAATTTATGAGTAGGAGTCTGGGAGGACACTAATCTCTGATGACAGTTTGTTTAACTTTGATCTTTTCTGGATAGCTCTTGGCAACAGATTTGTACGTTGAAAGATTTAAAATAAATACAAATAAATGAATAAATAAAAGTTAAAATACACTTACTTCACAAAAGTGGGCATGATATTTAGACGAGCCACTGTTATCACTCAAAAATTTGTATGCACAACTTTAGCGAACTTCATTGAAAAACACTCCCGAAGAGCTGACCACATGTTAATAATTGCTTTCTTGGTTTTGTACACAGTTGAACACCCCAAGATTCTCAGTCACCTCCAGCAATCTCAGTCTACCCCGGCCACCCTAGAGCTCAACAGCTTGGCCCTGAGGGCTCCACATCTCAAGCCCCTCTTCCTTGCCCTCCAGTGCCAGTACTCCCTCCGCAAGCTAATCCTGCCCGGCAACCGCATCAGTGATGCCGCCATGGCGACCCTGACCTCCGCTCTCAAGAGTCTACCCAATCTGTCCATTTTGGATTTGAGCTGTAATGGGATAAGCCAGGAAGGATTAAAGCTACTGCAGGAAGGATTAACCGAGAGGAATATTGGAGGGGAACATGTCGGGCCGGCCGCACTGGGTCAGAGTAGCTCCAAACCAGCTGAGGTCAATATTGAGTCCTCTTTTTGATGCAGAACAAAATGCAATACACTATTCAGTCCGTCTTCCATCACCAAGAAACAAAGCCCCCCTCTCCAACCCCCTGCCAGAATAAGTTTTAAAAAACAGCAAAGAAACAACTGATGTTAACAAGTTACAGACTGTCTGAGAAAACGATTGTGATCAAGGCGTTTTCACCATGTCCCACATTATTTTCTTGAACAAAAGTGTGAGCATCTCAACAAATGTACTGAATAAATAATAAATAGTTCCATACATTTTGTAGTATGCTCTCTCCATCCCAGGTTATTATTTGTGGTGTGGCAGAGCGGTTAAAAGCACCAGACTCAACCTCCGGTGTTTCTGATCAGCAGAGTTTGGGTTTGAGTACTGGTCTTGACGCTTGTGTCCTTACTCCTTTAGCCAGACACTAAACCATTGTTGCTCCTTTCTTTCGGATGGAACACAAAGCCATAGGTCCCATGTGTTGTGTAATGCAAGTAAAAGAACCCAGTTAACTTATTGCTAAAGAGAGGGGATTTGCCAGGGTGTTTCTGGCAGTGGCTGCTGAATGCGCCGCAGCACCTACATAAATTAGTCTCATAATTCACAAAATCTGAAACCTGTCTTAAAATGTTTCTGTTTGTTCAAGTGCCTTGATTACCTTATTAGTAGACAGGTGCTCTATTTCAGACTATAGAATATTATTATACCACAACAGAACATGCATTTATGTTAATTGACTCATTCAAATCTCTATGAAAGACTCATCTCTTTGTAATTTAAGGTTAATGGGCCTAGAAACGCCAGTGCTTTATAAATGTTATATTATTATTATTATTATTAACAATGAAATCCAGACTTGTCGTTAAATCACATCATAAGGCTTAATTTTCAACATAAAATCAAAATTACAAAAAAAAATACATGTAGTTATATGACACTGAGAGTTGAACAAGAGAAACAGAAGCAACCCTCTTGCAAAATGCTTTTTACTTTGATGTTTCTACAGCTTCTAGAGGAGTTGAACCTGAGCTACAACCCACTGACAGACGCATGCGCGCCGTACCTCGCTGCACTCATCCAACACTGCAGCCTTCTTTCCAACCTCAACTTGACCTCATGTGACCTCACCACCAAACTCTTTCAGCTTCACCGACGGGCTCTCACCGAAGCATTTCAGGGTAAGATTAAGTTCTCTGTTATGCCTTGAGACTTCCTTGTTTAAAATCCAGTATTATTTTTTGCTTTGTATTGCAGCAAGAAGAAGTTATATTGTATGTTTTTTATTATTTGTGCATTTTAGTTTTTTACCATAATTTCTGTCAGTGCATTTTAAAATCATTTGATGCTTTAGTTTTCAATGTACACGTAGACAAGCATTGTAAATGTATTTTTTCTTAATAAATGTTGCTCTTGCATGTTTTTTCTTTTGATTCCTTTTTATTTTGCACACTGCGGGACGAAGAATTTCATGTTGTTTTAAGCCAATGTGACCAATAAATAAATGAATGAATGAATGAATGTTTGACAAGCAGTGTCAAGAGGTGTCAATTTAAAACCACACGCAGTGATTTTAAAAAAGCTAGTGATTTTATCCCAGTAACACTGTTTATAGGAAATGAGTTTTGTAATTTAATGCCACTAAAAAAAAAACAATTGAAGTGTTGAAATGTTGAGACTAATTCTATCTCACTCAGCGGCAGTGAAGATAATATGAGAAGACCTCTCAATCCACTAAGTAGTAATCCGATTCCTAAAACACGATTTTCTGCAACAGTAGATAACTAGGAGAGTTCTTAGAAGAGTAATTTACACAGCAAAGTACGTACTAATATCACATGGTGTTACCATAAGCCAAACATCCTTGGAACAATTTAGTAATTTCTATCATTTGCATTGATGACCCAGGTGCAAACAATCTGCGGACTCTGCACATCTCACATAATGCACTTGGCTCCACCGGGGTGGAGCTTCTCCTGCGGTGTCTATCATCGGAGGTCGTGTCATCTCTGGATCTGTCCTGTGTCATCGTCTCATCAGCGGGGAGTAATCTAGCCAAGCATCTGGTTGCATACCTCTCACTGGTGAGATACGTTTAGAACTTCTTTAAAATATAACTCTGCTTTGGGCAGAGCACTTAGCGAGAAAGCAAGACATCTGGGCCCAGTTTCATGACTCTGCTTCCAGAAGCAAAGAATCGGTGCTTACATCAAGCAATTTCACAGAGTAGCATGTGTTTGTGCATGAGCTTGTGCGTACTCCACATTACTAGGCTTTCTTTGCTTACACAATTAGTGCAGAAATTTGGCGCTTGCCCTATAAGCAGAGAGTGTTATTCGTAAGCACAGAAATCAGCAGTGAGCAGAGCCATGGCATTGGGCCCAGACGGACCAAGAGACTCACAGAATGGCAACCAAGTAGTGGCAGGAGAAGTGAATGATGACAAAAAGGACATGAAGTAAAATTACAAGTGACTGAAGAGAATGGAAATTGCCAGAGGAGGGCTTCGTCCAACAAGGGATGAACACAGCCTGATGATGTGATATGATTCCACTTTTGTTATCTTCCCCTTTCAGCCGGATTGTTCGCTGAAGGAGCTACGTCTGTCAGGATGTCAACTTGGTGATCAGGATATCTTTGATATCAACAGGTAAGTCACAGCGTTTCTAGCCAGAGTCTAATGACCATTGAAAAATCACTGGCATTCATCACTTCCACAATTTGAAAGAAATGGAAAAACTTGACCCCATGTTAGAATAGATAGGGTTCTGTTAAGTGTCAGAATATTAACATTTCTTATAGACGGTTTGTAGTGATCTTAAATACATCATTGAAAATACTCATCGGCAATATGGCTGGGACTTGTAACACTACTAAAGGCTGTAGATATTACTAAAAATTCTAGACAAAATTTGGTACAACTCTCCAAACCAATATCCACGGCACTATGTACAGTAAACAGTTATTGATTGATGCGTTTTCTTGACCAGATGTTTACCAGCAAGAAGCCAGCTCACGACCCTTGACCTATCAAGCAATGCAAACATCACCGAAGCCAGCATCTGCCAACTTCTCCAGGTAACCGCCAAGTCCCAAGCCCCCCTAGAATCACTCGACCTGTCGGGCTGTGGATTCCAAACACCTTTCTCGACGGACTTCCTGGCTTCGCTGTCGCTCAACCTGGTCCAGGATGGCCACAAGAGGGCACCCTTGAAGGGGCTTCGGATGTGTGGGAACAAACTGAGCAAGGGTGATTGCGAGTTGTTGATCGGTGTGTGGGAGGAGGCACATGGGAGTGTAGCAATGCATCATGTGGACTCGACTCGATGTGTGCTGTATGTCAGGGATTGATTACGATAGTACTGACTGGAATGCTCTTGCAAAACCTGGTGAGGTATACATGCTATTGTGCGAAATATGTTACATACTTAAAGGAAAAATTTGATAAATTGCTACATGTTCAGCAATCTCCCTAAACATAGGACCACTATCCAAGTTCTAGTTAAACCACCTGAGGACTAGTCAAAACTCTCTCCAAGTGGTCCTGCTGGCCAGTGCAGTGTTGAAAAGCTTCCCTATAATATGAAATATGGGCTGGTGAAAAAGCTGCCAGACTAGTGAAATAACAAGCTAACTGGTCCTGTTCCCTAGTCACTGAATAAAGTGAAGGACCAACCTTAATGTTCATGGACGACAACAGGGCATTTATACGGACTCAGTGTGATGTATTCATCAAAGAGTACTGAATACAAAGCTTATTCAGTACAAAGTAAACTTGTAGGAATTTCCAAAGAGGAAATGACTTGCCTAGTCAATAGACCGATCCATTAAGCCCCGCCTCCTTACGAGTTGACCAATCACAGCCGCGAAACCCAATCACCGTTAGTGCAAAGATCACCAATCGGCTCAAATGGTAATCAGATTTCGCGGTTGTGATTGGTCAATGAGAAATGGGTGTGGCTTAATGGATCGGTGTGTTGTTGTTGGATTGTTGGCCTGATGCACTAACATCACATGCTGCTACAGTCTGCGCTGAGGTCTGCCGTGTAAGAATATAGCGCAAGTCTTAACAGCACACGTATAGACTGTGCAAGTCTCGCGCGTATCTGTACGAGAAAACACGTCAAACGAAGAACATTTTTTATTTTGAAAATAAATCTTTGTTTTAAATTATATCTCATGACAAAAATAAATCATTACAATTTTATGAAAAGTTTAAGCTTTTGAAAAAAAAATCACAATATATTGTGTTAAATTTGTTTTCAATAATAATTAACACACTATTGCAATAGTGTGTTAATTATTATTGAAAACAAATTTAAAACTCTGGGACAAGGATGCGGACTCGTGAAGGTCAAATGGGTCTTAAATGGACCAGATCGCAGTTTAAAGAGGATGCTGACGCCTCAACAACCATAGACTGCAATGAAAAGGGTTTGCTTTGCAATTACATCATATTGTGATTATAATTGCGCACCTAAAACTAGCGTTTACGTAAGTTTTATGATCGGAGGCGAGCACAAAATTCTTAATTTTTTGCAATAACCGGAATCTGAGGTCAAGTTTAATTCTTGAGTTTTCTTTGTTATATTGTTGAATTGGTTTTACTTTCATATTTTGTTGCCACTTAGTATTACATTCCCAACAACATGTATACTTTTCTAGGTCATAACCTACGTTAAACTAAAATAATTGACGAAACAAAATCTCACCCACGTAAAACTCCATATGGTTGGGACTACTTTGGTCCCGGAAGTTCGAATGTGCGCGAGACTTGCGCATTGCACAGTAATACACGGGAAATCTTACTCCCAAAATGGCATATGCAAGATTAATATGTGAATGATGTCAAGTGTATTGGTTCAACCAATTTATAGCCCAAATGCAAGCAGGTACATGTACATAATTATGTAATTTAAAAAACAAAATTGTCATTTAAATCTTTGATCTGCAATTTTGGTCCCTCCTTTTGATTTAGAAGTAAAAGAAAAGGAAAACGAAACCTTCAAAGTTCATCTGCGTTCTAATCACTTGTTTATTCATTTACTTTAGTAATTTTTTCAAAGCATACACAAATAACCAGGAAGACAATATTTGATAGAATTCAGAAGTTAATTTTATCCTTAACCGAGGATAGTTTTGTGAAACAATAAGGTTGGTTCTAAATTTTCCTTTTTTTTCAGGCATGATATTCTCCCTACTTTAGTCTGATTTCTGACAAGAGTTTTCTTGAATCCTTCAAACTCAAACAGCGAGTGCTCTGTTTAACTTCAGTTGATTAAATCCACTCAAAAATTAAGGGTGAAATGGTAAAAATGTTGAATGTTTTATTTAAATTAGTACAGGCATGATATTCTTCCTATCTTAATCTGATTTCCATTTGTTTTCCCTTTAAACAAACCAGCACAACTTTTATTTAGTAGAATAGTCAAAATAAGTCTGTAAAAGCCTATACATGTAATTGTACTATATGTAGGTCAGCCCTTGTAACTCATTTTTTTATTTTTTCCCAAGGGCCAAGTTTCATGCCTGAATTAGTAGCAATTAATTTTCATCTACAATTTAGAAAGCAGTTTTACTCTGTGAATTTTAGAGAGCAATTTCACTCTAATTTAGAGAGCAATTTTCACCATGTGAAATTTAGACAGCAATTTCACTTTCTGAAACCAAACTGTCTGGTTTTAGTAAGTTAAATGCATTTATAATTATTTTATCAAAATAAGAATCTTGACTGATTTTGAAATATAATGTACTATATTCTTTGTTTATGGATATTTTTCAGTTATTAAATTCTAAAAGAAATTTGACACAAATATGGCCGATGTCATAAAAACTTGTGTCTCTTGTGTCCAATTCATTCTTGGTTTGTCAGTTACAGGGTTCTTCCTGTAAACAAGCTAGCATATCCGGTCTATACGTTCCAATTCCAGCCACCTTTTTTTTGAGATTTAAAATCAAATTCAAAGACATCATAAAATAATACCACTTAAAATGACTGCAAAGTAGAGCTTTGACAAAACAAAAACATAAAGATCTTGTAAAACAAAAATTCTAAGAACCTTGTTTCAATTCAGCGTGTTTCAGTCAAACTTACAAAATCTTGGTCCAGAATGCCCACAGTTTGGAAAAATCCAGAGAACACTGACCTTTACTAGCTTGCTCCAAAGTCAACGAGCATAGATATGGGGGGGGGGTATGAACTTCACTTTTTTAAGATGCGTTTGAGCTGTCTAAGAAAACCTCAGCGTGTTTGTTGAATTCTTCTGCGTAGCGCAGGTGGAGGTTATGTTTTCCCTCGGCCATCATCAGAAGTCTGAGAGAGAAAGTTGATGAAAGAAAGGCACATTGTTTTTTTATTAGTTTTGGCCATTTATAAATACTCAAGCCAGTTTAGGCATTCCTATTGGTTGAAAATGTATAATGATATCAAGGTGAATCTGGTGAATCATGTTTACCTGGTATAAAACGGTTGATAAAGATATATCTGGAGCTGTTTGAGACCAGTTGGCTTTGATAACATAATACAGCAAGCCGGTATAGTCTTCATATGAATCAAAACCACAGTAGATGGTATTGAATGGTCAAACAGTAGGAGGGTTGACTAGTCTATTTATCAATCAAAACCACAGCAGATTGTATTGAAAAATAATAATAATATCGACATTTGTATAGCGCATATTGCAAAAAGCCTCTAAGCGCTTAAACGTGAAACAAAATTAACAAAACTAAGTAGGCCTAATAGGGAATTGAATAAAAAATAAGAACAAAGAATTAACGATCACTAAAGGCTAACTTAAACAAATGAGTTTTCAACCTGGACTTAAATGTATCAATATTGTGAGAAGTGCGAATATTGAGGGGAAGATTGTTCCATAGGGAAGAAGCAGCATAAGAAAAGGACCTTTCACCATAATTTTTTGAGCTGATACGTTGAGTGACTTCCAAAAGTGACTGAGTAGATGATCGCAGTGTACGAGTAGGAGTGTAGTGGTGGCTAAGATCTGTTAAGTAGGCAGGAGCGAGACCATGATAGGCTTTGAATGTAATGAGAAGGAATTTGTAGATGATACGAAAATTGATTGGGAGCCAGTGAAGATTGTTTAAGATTGGTGTAATGTGATGAGAGCGGGAAGTACAAGAAACAAGGCGAGCAGCAGTATTTTGCACACGTTGAAGTTAAGTGAGGGCTTTACCAGGGAGACCATGAAGTAGGGAGTTTATTTAGGCCTCCAGTACCACATCCTGGAATTTTGAGGAATTTAAGATTTATCAAACTAGTTCTTCAACCCACCTTGATCCTCTGATGTTCTGATTCAAGTAATGCGGGTGTTCGATGGGCACCAAGGAATCTTTCTCCCCGTGGATGATCAGCGTTGGGCAGGTGATCTTTCTGCAATCGCTCATACACAGATCTGTGCGGTTCTCCACCATAATGTTGGCTATGCCGTCGATCCAATCACTCCACAGCTTCTGGAAGTATTCCAAGCCGTACATCTCCTCCATTGGAGCACGCATCCTCTCACTCCACTTTGAGATGTCTCTTGTCGCTTTATATGATAACACAAAAATAGTACCACATTTTGTTTTATTATCATCTCAAGTATACTTTTGGGAGAAGACCATACTGATCTTTTACAATTTTTCACAAAATTCCGAGTGTGGATTTTAAAAACTATCGTAAGCATTTAAGAAAGTCGGTTTACAAACCTGGAATCTATTTTTGAAACTTTTATAAGCCTGTGATTTATTTCTAATATTGACTAAGAAATCTAAGATCATTTACTAATATTTATAGCATTTCCTTAATCCATTTCTAAAATTGATCCCAAACTTGTTGCTTATTTTCGATATCGGTATCAAGCTAAACTCATTTTCAAACAATTGCAATTTAATGAATGAACCATTAGAGCTACACAGTACATATAGATTTAATGATAATAGTACTAACATTTATACCGCTTAATACTACGTTTCAGACAGAACTTTTACACAACAATGTGCTTGTCACAGAATCGTTCATTGTATCACATAATGATACACCCCCACATGACCAGTCTTCAACCAATCAGAGTGCATAAACTCTTTGAGGTGTTTATTAATCATAATTCATAAATACCCCAAACAGTTTCACTATTCCTATTGGTGGAGAGCACGCCACGTGGGGGGTGGCTAAACTGATAAAGACGTAGCTGGAGCTGTTTAAGACCTGCTGGCTTCGCGTGTTGGGCGCCAAACTCATTTACGCCAATTTAGTTACGCAGAATACAATACATAGCCATTAGTACCCGTGCGTAATCTTTTTGTACAAGCGCATACATACCCTCATAAAATTGGACATCTTTATCGGTGAAATATGCATTGCCTCCCCACACAAGAAGTTTTTGTACATGGTCCGGATACGTAGCAGCCATGATCATGCCAATGTTACCGCCGTCACTCCAACCAAGTACAGAGTACCGGTCATGTCCAAGGACCTGTAAGAAAGCAACCAGGGGCCAATTTAATAGCACTGCTTAAATGTAAGTAACTTTGCTCTCATTCAAATCAATAACAAACAAATCAAACAGTCTGGTTCCTTTTTTTACAATGAATGTTAGCATTCATTACCGTTATTGGATACAAGGAACATGACCCAAGATGGTGGCCGCATGATTATGGTCTATTGTCAAAAACTTCTCAACTGATTTCACAAGCAGCTAAGTTTTGATATTTTCTTACAGCCATGAGGTCTGCAGCATCTTTGGCGTCTCGTCTGTAAAAATCCAAAGGAAAATCTCTTTCTGGTGGTCTGGATTTGCCGTAGCCTCTGGGGTCAAAGGTCACCAGTTTATACTTTTCTCTATCTAAGCCTTTAAACTGTGGTCCGAGGTCCACCATTCCAGATCCTGCAAATGACAATCAAAGCAGCGAAGGTAAATATTGGAAATTGTCAATTCAAATTTTAACAGAACGAATTATCAGAAGTAACCTCAATTTAATAGCAAGAAATACCGAAAAACTTTACTGTTTAAAAATATGTAATTATTGCATCAGGCCTATTGAATTATTTACTTTAGTTCTACTTTTTACAAATACATGATAACAGAGCACTGTGTAAGTTAGTCACTAAAGCTCAACGGTTACAGCAGGACTGGAATTCCACAGAGGCCCTGGAGGCCATGGCCTTGGACCCCTTCAAAACTTTCCAATAGACTTTGACTAGAGTTTTTCCAGCGGAAGGGCCCTTTGCAAAATGAAAATGGTCTTGACCTCTCAATATGAAAATCCAGACCTGCACTGCAGCAACATCATGTTTGTAAATGAACTGTGACACTTGGCACAAAAATGTTACTTAAAAACTGTAATAATAATAATAATAATAATAATAATAATAATAATAATAACTAGTTCTTATATAGCGCATTTCACAATAACGTAT
>JAUELU010000053.1:10619661-10629717 GCA_032357145.1 Evasterias troschelii | reverse complement strand
ACTGGAGATGTCTGCATCCTTCTTTACCTTTGATTTGGTGACGTTAATGGTTTTCTTGACATTCGTGTACGTTCTGCAAAAAATTAAAGATACATCACAAAGTTTAAATTGGTTTACAAAAATATATCCGCAAGTGTGTGTTGTCACTAAGCCTTTGAGACAGACTCTCTTCTACATGAAAACTTAAGAGTTAAAACATGAATGCATTTCTCTGCAAGATTGGTACTGGTATGACCTTCATTAGGCATAAAAAACAACTACTTTTTATTGCCCTTTTGGCTAAAAAAACCGGGAGGGTCGGTTTTTATTTGTTTTTTTATCTATACTTTTTATCGAATACGTCAGAGGAAGAAAAAAACACAGTAGATATACACACAACTTTATGTTTTCAACCATTTTAATTCTCTCAAAGTAGTATACATTCATATTGTGAATCATTTGATATAAAAGGGGCCCAATCGTGGGCCACACGTGGGAGGATCTCCACAAGCGTGGTTTGGTCGGGGTAGGATCTCGTAGATCGGGAAGCTGCATTCTCTTCTTCTCTTTAATTTGCCAAATTGCTGGATTTTGACAGCGATAGTGCCCCGACTCGATAACTTTTTGAGATTATACTTTTAAAATACATCATAAATATTTAAATGATATTTTAAACAGTTTCTTGATTTTTAATGACGATTTAAGCAAGTGAAATTTGATTTTTTAATTTTATTTTGAATTCGCACACGAAACACCTGTGGCTAAGCCCACAGCCACGTGTTTACAATATCAGACAATATCAGACACTTCATCGTTCATCATGATTTCTGAAAGTACTAAAAAAAAATATTTCAGCTTCGGATAAGAGAATGTATCCCAATAATGTCGTTTACTGGGCATTCAAAGTATAAATTTTTTTGTTTTTTTAAATCAAAAAATCGCCATTAAAAAAATTAAATAAAAAATAAAATAAAAATGCAACCGTGGATTTCTGATTGGGGTCGGTCGGAAAAGAGCAATAATTTCTAATTTTGTTTAATGCCTTATCACAATGTGCTTTTAGATTGCAACCAGTAATTTATTTGTCATTTTTTGGTAACAATTATTACAAATCCAGGCCTGATACTTTGCAATTGCCTCTGTTGCCCCTGGTCATTGCCTCAGTGCCCCTTGAAATGTTCCAATGCAAAAATTACAATGTCCTCATAAAGGTGGCCTTTACCAAGGAGAAGATGCCTTGGTGCCCTTGCCCTTTCAAAAACAAAGCATCATGCCACCTAATCCTGTACGTTGTATTTGTAAAGATAACGATTAAAACAAGGATAAAAATTACTTAAAATCCAACAATGCTAGAAGTGTAGTCGTGAGTAGGCACTCACCATGATTCGCAGAACCTCGGGCATGAGCCAAGGCTAAAAATTTGCCAAGGTCTGTGAATGCTCAGACTTACCTCCCATTGAACCGAATATAATGACAAGCAATGGTTGCAGCCTGTCCATCATTATTTGTCACATTTGAACATCAACAGGACAAAGGTCTGAAAAACGGGGGTTACACAAAAAAACACCGGAAAGGGAATTTACCAGACATGTTTTCCAGAACCCGTTGTCCCTCTTTGTGCGGGTGATACGAAGCGTATCACGGTAGGTGCATGCCTGTGCATACTACACACTTGAAAGTCTGGGTGCATATAAATGTCAGCTGTTCGACTGTCAGCAAAACATTGAGGAAAAATCAAATGTTGCTCCAGGCTTTAAAAACATCCGTCCAAAAAACATATTTGCAGAAAACACAACATCCGACGTTAAGTGGTTCCGCAGTGAATGTTTTTGCTGTAAACACAATAAAGTTTTGATCCTAAAAACACTTGTCATTCAAGTTGTCTCGTGGAGAACTTGGGTGAAATGCAGTACCTTGTTATTGTGCCATTGGTCAGTGCACTGGTCAGCCATGCAACGTCCATCAGCTTAAAGTCCATCAGCACAAAGTTGGCATCGGGACCTGGTGTCATAAAGCTCTCCGGATACATGAAGCGATGGGTTTCCCTCGAACCTACATCCGAGATGAAGCCTTCAGTTGGAGCCTTGTTGATTCTACAATTAGGAAGGACAAGAAACGAATACATAACCTTGTATATAAATAATTACAAATCTTTGTAATTCTACCTTAATTATAATGTTACGCTTATTGATTTTCAATCTTTCTTCTATCAGTTTTATCCATCTGTCATTTGTTTATTGTTCTAATTTTTTAGTACTTTTTCTGAACTGTTTATAATTTCCCAAGTGTTGGTTAACGAACTTGATTTTTGCTAGACACCTTGAAATAGCTAGATAAATATTTCAGATGTATCCATTAAAGGGTTAGTTGCCTTGGATCGGACGAGTTAGTCTATAAAAAGCGTTTGTTATAAAATGCATGGTTAGAAAGATGTTTTAAAAGTAGAATGCAATGATCTACACAAATATGCCTCGAAATTGCGTGGTTTTCCTTTTACATCGTCAACTAACATGGTCGGCCATTTATGGGAGTCAAATTTTTGACTTCCATAAATGGCCGACCGTATTGGTTCACAAAGTGAAAGGAAAACCATGCAATTTCGAGGCATATTTGTGTGGATCATTGTATTCTACTTTTAAAACATCTTTGTAACCATATGCATTTTATAACAAACGGTTACAAACGCTTTTTATAGACCAACTCGTCCGATCCAAGGCAACGTGTCCCTTTAACAACAGACCATTAAGAAGCTGTGCAACACTTTGATAAAAAAAAAAAAAATTAAATTAAATGAAACACCTAGCACCCAATACTTTTTACCTTCTTTTTACTTCTCCATTTTACTTTTCAATGACAAAACAAAAAAGGAAAAAAAAGATACATAACTGATCAGCAGAAGTGATTTTTTTATATATTTTTTATTTCATTTAAAAACAAAATTATTTATTTCCAACCAACATCAGTACACCTCCAATATCGGAAAGAGATTACATTTTTTTAATAGAGCACAATTCACAAAAACAGTCACAATATTCACAAATTGCCTTGTTTCAGACAACCTAGTAAACAGTTTCAATGCCAATATAAAATAAAGCCCGACAATTATTTAGGGCACTTAACCAATATTGCTTTGTCCTTCGAATGGGATGTGTTGTGCAATGTACGTAAAAGAACCACGGTTCTGCCTCAGCATTTGTGGCAGTGGCTGCTGAATGCACCAGAGCACCTTATAATCCCTTATAAGGCGCTATATAAATCGGTCTCACAATTCAAAAACCTGTTTCTGTTTGTTGAAGAGCCTTGAGTACCTTATTGGTAGATACGTGCGCTCGGTAATAGTCTATACAGTATTTACCAGTATTATAAAATTTGACCACCTACCTGAAGACATATTCATGCGAATCAATCAGTTGGCCGTACTGACTGCTGCGGAGATTCCCTGAATTACCTACCACAGCACATCGCAGACATCTAGACAGGTCCCTCACCCTATACAGGTCCTCATCACTGATGACCTTCAGCGCTTCATTTATCACATCTGGGACATTGGTGAGTTTGTTTGATTGCAGTGTCTGAAAAAAAAATAACAAGCATGAGAATGGGTTACGTAAAAATAAAAATGGAAAATTGCAATTGAAAATAAATTAGCCCAACCATGCTTGGCCCGAGCCTTATTGTTTGATTGGTCTATCCCCATTACCGATTACCAGGCATTACAGATTACCAGGCATTAAAATCCACATGAAACATAAAATAACAAATACAAGGTACATTTTTGCAAAGCTGCAACTTTGTCTGTTGACATTGATGGACCATAACGCACAAATACCAGATTTTTGACGATCCAAAGCTTGATTTTGACGCACTCCACATTCAATACATGTATTCGTTCACCATGACACACCATATCAGGGGGATCATGTTTTCCATCTTGCAGTTGACAAGTGCATATTTAGGACAAACAGGTTTATAAAACAACTGGGAAAGAGTCTAAAAACAGAGCTACGAAGCCAACTTTAAAAGTGCTGATTTCTGGGCACTTCAGCGATGATGGGTCCACAATTTTCCTAATTAAACCATCACCCTAGACCACTCCCTCCCTCCTTACCCCCCAAATTTTAAACTGGATTCACATTGAAATCAGAGAGGTCTTATTTTGGCCTCCAGGGAAACAGCAGAACTGTGGGAAATTCTCATGCCTGAATAAAGGATTTCAAGTTGTTAAAAAGTTGTCATTTACGGTAGGGTCATACTTTGGTAATGAACCCGAAAAGAAATTATTTAATTTGTATCCAATGTCTACTTGTTACAAGGGTGGTAATAGTGGTAAGATTCCTGCGGAATTGGTTAGTCGGAAGTGCCCTCGTTGATTAGAAGTTTTACTTTATTTATTATTTTTTTAAATCTATATAATTAGTCATTTATTTATTTGTTTGAATTTATTTATTTGCTAAATTTTACTTGCTAATTTCTACCTATTAAGTGATTCAATTATGTCTTAATTAATTAATAACTTGATTCATTTTCAATGCTATATGACCATTTCTCGTAGGTTTCATTAATTCTTTCATATTCTTAACTTGAGATGCCTTGTGCATTTTATTTTCACATCACAATGTTCCTCAGTTTTTCCATTCCCCTTACCCCCTTTTTTCACTCTTATAAACTGGTTTTACTCTCACATATTTCATGCTTTTAATGTTTTGTTTTAAATGTTAACCTTTGATGAACTGATACATATTGTTTAATTATAGTTAATTTATTATCTTTTATTTTTCACATAAATTTTTATATATTTTTTACTCTACTTGTTTACAACCAGATTTGGGGTAGCAGGTCCATGGACTACAGTAATTACTTTGCTTTTGTTTCTCCAAGCCCATCTGGAAGTATTTTTGTATTGTTTTGTATCGTTGTATGTCTGCTGAATAAATAATAAAAAAGTGTGTTGACAATTTTGAATCTCCAAAGATCGCCTACAATGGTAATAAGTGAACCAGGGGTTCAAAGCACAATGATAATTTCTTTCGAATTGTGCTATAAGAGATCATATAAGAGCTGTTGTTATTATTAACCCTTTAGCCCTCATACTGCCCGCAACCGCCCTCGAAGTTTGACAAGTTGTATTTAGCGTTTTACACATGCGATTAAAATGCAGCAAACAGCCATTGATAGAGCGCGATTTCAAGATGACACTAGTCCAAAAATAGCACATGGTCCCCATAAGAAAAAATGACTCTATCCACCTCCAAAGGTCAGAAGTCCTATCCAAAGCATGTGAAGCACAACAGGGAGCTGTTCGTGCTCCGTGTAGTGCAGATCGTATTGTAAGTACCATGTATCACACGCGCAATGTACACAGTAATGGCGGCCTTCTGCTTGTTTCACGATAATTTCGGTGGTGTTTTGACATACGTGATTTGCAAGGATTTTACAAAGAGTTTTAGGTAAAGAGGTTATCTGTTGGTAATAGAGGCATTAATTTTCATTTCCTAAGGTATGTTGTGTGTATTTTCAATCACCTTTGTATCTTTTTTGCGCTTTGAGCTGACATTACAGTTGAGAAAATTCTGTGTGCAGATTTTTCCACGTATAACAAACGCAAACAGTGTTTTCAAATTTTTGTTGGTCTGTGTTATGTTTCCATTCTCAAAGCTTCAATTTGGGAAAGCAAACAAAACAACTGTGTAAATCATTCAAAACACATTTTCATTCTCTTCAAAATAAACTCAACTTGTAACACAACAAATTACATGGCGCGCTGAGGAGTAATGAAGCATATGTTTAATAATGCTTGAGTGCTAAAGGGTTAAGGAAGCAAGTTATGGTATCTTGCTCAAGGACCCAAGCAAAATGGTCAGCCCTGTCAGGGTTCCAAACCATACCTTGATGACCCTCCTCTGTGCTTTACCCTGGGCCATGACACTCTATTGAATTCAAATAATGACTTTTGAATTTAAAAAAATGACCCACCTTCCACCATGAACCGATCACTGGAGTTAGTTTTGTATTGTGACGCGTCCACACAGGACTCAAGCTCCCATTAAACTTGTAATCAAACCAAAGCGACTGTCCCGCCAGCCACAATCGTCGGCAGCCATCTGTAGAATTCAGTGTTCCTCGAGTTCTAACATTTTCAGGGACGGTGAGTTGTGTGGTGAAGAACCTCTTGACTGACTCGAGAGAGAAGAAGCTAGACTCGTGGCTGGCCGAGACTGTGGAATGGCTGAATCCACTTTCATGAAGGTAGACATACAGCGAGACGATAATCAGGGAGGTGGCAAAGATTACTGGCATTTTGAGACGAGCTCTCATGGTGACCTGTGTACATCACTCAAGACCAACTTGGAAAAACATCAGGAGCTTGTGTTCGAGTCAGGCATAGTTGATGGCTGCGTGCACATTTCTGGAAGAGCGATACCTGATGTGCCAGATGGCTCGGCTTCTGTTTTAAAGGAAATAGAAAAATCAGAGGATGTTGAATTGATATGATAATGTCGCAATGGTAGGGTGTTGCCACAGTCTTCAATTATTACCTTCGGACCATTCTGTATGGATTTACACTAAGTACAAATCAATATGACAACATTAGACATCAAACAAGCAAAATGGGTCTGTATATTCCTAATAGGATTTGTTTGCCCAATTAAAAAATAAAGTTCAATGCCCTTTTTTATGAATAATCAAAATTCAGGAATGAACTAAAAACAAGACCATATATTTGAACAGTGGCGTCATGCAAGTATTTTTATATTGAAAACAATTGCACTTGAAGGGGTATCAAACACAGTTGGCATTTTACACCATTTTTAACCTGAGGTTTGGAACTTTTACTCTAAAAAACAAAATCTAAATCATTAGGACTCTATCTAAAGACCCCTTGCATATGACGTCACACTCCCCAAAAAGCGCCCTCACTGAAGCAAACAAAGCGCCCTCACTGAGGCCAAAGAAGGCAGATCATTTAACGATAATGTGTTCTTTGTGTGTAAAACTATGCGCATAACCTTGGCGTTTCGCGTAATGCAAATTGAAAAACGAGTGATCACAAAAATAAATTTGACATTGGAGCCCCTCTTTAAAGGCACTGTTCATGTTTTGTAACTGTCAAAGACCAGTATTCTCAGTTGGTGTATCCCAACATATACATAAAATAACAAGCCTGTGAAAATTTGGGCTCAATTGGTCGTCAAAGTTGGAAGAAAATTATAAAAGAAAAAACACCCTTGTTGGACAAATGTGTGTGCTTTCAGATAGGAATAAAAGACTTCTAGCTAGAAGTCTTTTACTATTTGAGTGAGAAATTACCTCTTTTTCAAAAACATACGTCACTTCAGAGGGAGTCGTTTCCTACAATGTTTTATACTATCAACAGCTCTCTGTTGCTCGTTTCCAAGTATGTTTTTAAGCTAATATTTGTTTTGAGCAATTACCAAACGTGTCAATGGCTTTAAAAAAAGTGCCTGGGATCGTTTCATAAAGTACTTCCATCCATGGAGGAAGCACCTGATGCCCTCTTTCTTGTTTGTTTATTCTAAGAACAGGAATCCTGGTGTATTTTCATTACTTCCTCAGCACCGGTCCAGTACATAAACACAAAGTCTGACATTTAAGGGCACAGAGGTCATGGATCAGGTCTGTTACCCTCATCTTGACCTTTATGTCAGCCTTTGGGATATAATAAGCCGCGAGATGAAAGTGTCCTTCTCAAAAGAAATGAGCCCCCTGCCCCCCCCCCAACTTTGCTTAGTTATGTTTTAAATTCTTAAATTTGTCTGGAAACTGATGACACAAAATGAAAACTTCCAATATGGCCAGGGAAGTTTCTTGCCTGCCAGAGAGGCCCTGGAATGTACAAGGTCACTCTTTTTGTAAACAAAGGTTAAACACGGTCTATCCTTATTTTGATTGCAATACTTAGGGGTGGGGGGGGGTCTTAATGAAATGTCCGACAAATAACATCTCTCTTTGGTGGATGTGATGGTACTGGCACAAACTTTATAATCAGTGAGCTAACAGAATGAACTTATGAAATAGTTTTTTGATAATAAATTGCCGATTGTTTTTTTGTCTGTAGTGAATGCAATAGTGTGCTTTTGAGGCATCAATCAATACAAGTTTGTGAAAAAAGTGACGTCGTTGTTATTTGTTTTTTCAATTGACGCAAGCATGACTATTTGTGCAGGTCTTTTTTTTTCTTTCACAGAAAAGGCTGTAGCACTATGTCTGATCCATTGCACATGCGTCATACTGGTTAAACTGAGTATTGCTGTCCTCATGGTAAACAAGTTGTTAATAAAAAACTAATGAAGTAGATTTTATGAAACAGAATGAAGCATTGATTTTGGGGGGAAAGAAAACACAATCACATGGCACAACAGGTTATCTAGACCATGGATAATAGAAACATACACTATTGATCATGTTGATCAAATTTAACTGTATAATATTGCCACCTCCAAAATGATTGGAAAAAAATATATGTTAAAAAACAAATTCCTGACCAACCCACCCACCCCAACTTTCGATTTTTAAATATTGATTTACTTAACAAAATAATTGAAGAACAAAGTAAAACCTCAAATAATACAGGTATTTTAGATAAAAGGTCTCCAACCTCAGTAGTTTTCAATGGCTATTCACGGCTTAAACAAACAAATTCGTCATCGTTGTTTAATCTGAAATTAAATCGGCAAGCACATAAAACTTTGTTTTTAGTTTGATATGACCCTACCATATACAAAAGACAATTAAACAAAGTAAAAAAAGGAATCATGTTCTTTCTTATTTATCATTTGTTAATTTTGTCCGAATTATTTATGACTACAAACTGAATTTCGATATTCAGTTATTTCTTTTGACCCACCAACCCACAGTTTCAAAAAAAGAATCGATACTTTTATTTTGGTAATTGTTAATCTCAAAAATCCAGATTTCGAATAGGGAGGGGAGGGGGCGGGGGGTGCACCCAAGGAGGTACAGACATCAACTGGGGCACATGCCCACATAGTTAAACCATGGTTAAACCAAGGTTTAATTATTGAATTTATTAAATTTTCTTAAGTAGATTTTAAGTAGAACTTTTCTCCTGACTAGTTATAAACTAGTGATTGTGTCATGTTCGATGTACATAAGTACATGTACATGTATAGGCTTTTTCAATTGAACACAACTTGGAATTTAATATAAAAAAAAAAGCTTTGCGGAAAGTATGTATGAGCTGTTTGCGCAGTTATTTTTTTCTTTCCCAGAAAAGGTTGCAGTGCACTCTGTATGAGCATCTGTCACACTGGTCAAAATGAGTATTGCTTAAAGGGGCCATTCATAATAGTCAATGTTTAAAAATTTCGATTTTTTTTTTTTTTCTCAAAATTGTGGGTGGGTGGGTCAAAAGAAATAACTGAAAATCAAAATTCAATTGGATTAAATTAACAAATGATAAATAAGAAAGAATTTATTCTTTTTTTTTACTTTGTTTAATTGTCTTTTGTAAATGGTAGGGTCATATCAAACTAAAAACTGTTGTACAAAGTTTTTTGTGCTTGCCAATTTAATTTCTGGTTAAACTATGATTACGAAGTTGTTTGTTTAAGCCATGAACAGCCATTGAAAACTACTGATCATGGAGAACTTTCACCTCAAATCGAAATTTTTTAACATTGACTATTATGAATGGCCCCTATCCTAAACAAGAAACTAATGAAGTAGATTCCATGATGAATTGACATACTGGGAAAGAGAACACATGGTACATGTACAACAGCTTGCAGCTCAATGAACACATGGATGAGTAATAAATAGTTATCTTTGTAAAAATTATACACATTATTGATTGCATTGACAAATAAAATTAGGTATGCAATCTGATGACTTGTTGTCCTCTTGAAATTAATTATTTATTATTTTATTCTAGCACCGAAACTACTGTAGGGTTGATTTTTATCGACTTCTGATCTGAAGAAAGAGGCCCAACCTTGTTCAGCTGTTATGTTTATAACTCTTGAGTTTAAAGGGAGTTTAATCTTTTGGTAAATTTCAAAGACAAGTATCCTCACTTGGTGTATCCCAACATAAACA
>JAUELU010000053.1:10602714-10613306 GCA_032357145.1 Evasterias troschelii | reverse complement strand
GAATAGTGTTATTCTTTTTTGGCATTTAATTGCAGGTATGAATAGCACTTAAATAAATTGCAGTTTCAAGCTGTGGCAGTAAATCACATTTTGGCTAAGCTTATTGCAATTTTTGTTATTGTCTGAGTATAATTACAACTTATTGTACCAGCTGTGTAACACTGTCCAACAAGAACCATGGACTTTGAAACAGCTTTCATAAACGGGGATGACAGTACTATCAGTACCAGAGATGACCGGGGATGACTCTTTGGTTGATGTCTCGAACGAGATATGTCAGGATTGTCCTGAGGTAATTCACTGCTTACATAAAAACATTTAATTATCAACATAGAAAAACATGAAAATGAAAATGATAGAATGTCATTAAAAATTCCAAATGTGAATGAGATGAGTGCAAGTTTAATTGAAATAATGTCTGGTTTTAGATTAGTGTAGCTAAACTAGTTTTCCTTATGGTATTGAAGGTTATTGTTGGAACTGTCAACAGGTCAGCTATCAGGCGTGTTGATGGCTTTCAAACAGTACAGGAAGGAATGATGGTGGCAGTCTACGTGAGTTACATATCAAGACGCCCACAAATTGGACAAGTCATACAAAGAGAGGGGCAGTGGATCAAGATTCACTGGTACTCGGGTAACTAGACAGGGCAATGGAAATATGCTAGATTAAAAAGCTGTCATTTTGTGGGCGTTTAGTCTCACCCAAATTTTGGCCCTGAAAGGCAGCCCAGAAGGACCTCAGAGTTAAAATTTAGTGTTTGTCAAACAAACACTAGATGTTCGGGTTAGAACACTTTTATTAAAACCATTCCTTTATTCCAAAAAATTATTTATTGTAATAAGGTTGTCAAAATCAAGCCATTGATAACTATTTAAAGTTACACCTACATGTTGGTTTATAATTATTGGATTTAATGGTTACACAGCTTTCTATTTAATTATACCAAAAAAAAAACAGACAGGGCTCTTACTTTTAATGTTTAAGTTGTGATTGTAAATATATTTTTTGTAATAAATAATTAATAAACAGAAAATGTTACATCAATAAAAAGTAATGGAGTGATTTCGTTTGACTCTTATCTAACTAAAGAGTAAAGTATCGTATCGGTTTTGAAGAGATACATGAAGGTTTATTTAGATAAAAACCTAGGTTCTTTTAACCTGGTATAAAATAAATAGTTGTCAAGATTGAAATTTTCGAAATAATATAATTAATTTGGTTCAGCCAGATTTGAAAAACCGATGACTTCATTGTGACGTCATAGCTTGAATGATCAAAAGACATTCTTGGTCAAGTATTTGTTAAGTGAACAAAACAACTTGAACTTACGAAATATTTTCAATTTTTTTTTTTTTTTTTTTTTTAACTTGTCACAAGAGGGTGTTGTTGTCATTATCATTAACTCAAGGCATAGAGTCAAGCTTTGTTTCATACAAAAGAGCGTGTCAAAAATCCAGATAATTTTTTCGTCATGTGATTTCAACGAAACTTTTCAGCTGTTTTCATATTTAAATAGATTGTTTAAATTTGACACAATTCTGACAATTGATAGTAAATCAGGCTTCATCGACGTGAATCGTACGAGCACAACAGGCGGCAATGTGGTTCTGACAGACACGCGAGCAGGTTATGCACTGAGCTAATCTTTGGACTACCATTGAACAACTTGCATTCCGAGCTAGTATTTTCACAGAGCAAACTGCCTCATGAATTGAATGACCATTAATTTAATGTAGCGCCCCGGATGGACGTATGTGACACGACATACTGCTTCGTGGACTTTGGACCTCATGATCATTGGAGGGGAACCTACCAGCCACTGTGTTAGCAGTATACACAGTTTAAATGTGGGTCATTAAAAACCTGGGCTTTAAAGTCCAATTTCGAGCAGAAGTTAAAGAAAAACTGATATTATCTTTCGGCAAAAGTTTTAGAGGGTTATAAGACCTCAATCCAGAAGCAACAATTTTTGTGTAGCGTGTGTTGGGTTTTTCAAGACCTGTCCGATGATGTATAGATTGTTGAAATAGCTTCTATAATTCTTGAGTTATGATTTTTTGAAATAACCCTTATCAAAATCCACCATAGATTTACTATAGTAAACCTATAAAAGTACATAAAGTTTTACTGTAGTAATTAAAGTACAAGTAAAGTTTCCCCTAAAGTAAAGCTACTGTAGTTTTACTACAATAAAAACCCAAGTCAAACTACAGTGAATCTGCACTAGTTTTGAAGTAATACTATAGTATTTCTATTCTTAGTTTACTGTAGATTCACTTTAACTTTACTGCAATGAAAACGGCAGTAGTACTGTAGTATCCTTGTAGTAAAACAATGGTAATTTGTTTGTAAATACTATAACTTTACTGCAATAAAAACTGCATAAAAACCCAAGTCAAACTACAGTTGCTCTGCAATATTTTGGAAGTAATACTATAGTATTTCTATACTTAGTTTACTGTAGATTTACTTTAACTTTACTGCAATGAAAACGGCAATAATACTGCAGTATCGTTATAGTAAAACAATGCTAATTTGTTTCTTTAAAAGTAAAACATTACTGCAATAAAAACTTTAGTAATACTGCAGTATCATTGTAGTAAAACACTGGTGGTATGTATTGTAGGTTTATGTAGTATATTTTCAAACTATAGTGTAGTGTATGTTAAAACTGTAGTTATTCATTTCATTATAACTTTTTGAATAAAATAGTTTGTGTATATGTTCAACTATGAAACTACAGTAATACGGCAGTAAAATTTTGGTTTTGTGTTTAAATACTGTGACGGAGACTTCTGCCGCCGGAATACCAAGCCGACGGAGCAAGGATTAAGCCGCCGGCGGAGTTAAACAATGGGATGAACTCTTGGTGAACTGGTACTCCGGAAATGAGTTGAATGGATGGACTGGCGTTGTTACTAAAAATAGACTGGTTTTGTTAAGAACGCCGGAAATGGGTAGCGTTGGCAGGATTACAGAGTCAGTCGATGGTTGAAGTTTGATTGAGATAGACGTGTGATTGAAATTGTTAATAAGAGATTGTTGTTAGTTCAGTTAGGAACACTTTGAATTGTCCGTTATTTCTGTCTGGCGTTTTGCAACAGGAATAACAAGAACCTAGAAATAACCACGTTACAATACTATAAACTATGGTAACAAAAAAAGAACACCTTTTTAGTACATGTCAGACTAAACTGAACAGTTTGTACAATTGCATGTTTCTTTTAATATAACTAATTTATTACTTATCGAGAAAAAAAAGGTTGGCCCTTAGTTTTAGTTAGGGAAACCTGTCCAACATTTGTGTCTGAAATCCAGACTTCATTTGATGCACAGACTAGACATACGTAAACTACGTAGATAAATCGCGGGCTAAATGAACACTCCGTTCTTGGATTTGCTGCATGCATTGTTTGACTTCTTTGAAGAAAACTGCGTGGAAGTTTGTGAATCATCCTGGATTTGCGAGGGGGAGGATGGCAGTGAGGAGCTACTGCCTTTCCACGAAGAAACCTGGCCTCATTCCAAGATGATCAGGGTTGAATGGCGAAGCTCTGGAAATAAACGATACTGCAGGAAAAAGTTTGCAGCGAAGGTTGTTAGTTTTTGGAAGGGAAAAAAGTTCTGACAATGACATCTATTTACTGCAATAGGAATATGTATTAATCGTGTGAACACATATATGCAACTGGATCATGGTTGCAGTTTGGAAAACCAAAACAATTTGAGGGGGTACGGTTATGGAGTCGGGGGCTACAGTTTTCCAAGCTGTAAACCTTGTATACAACAAGATTGTTTTTTGACACGTTTTAACAAAATCAGTTTTGTCCTAGGCAAAAAACAGATTTATCAAGTAGGAAATAGATGCACACAGTCACACTAAACTAACATGGAGCCTTATAATAACTAAAACAGTTAATGTAAGTGTTGCAAAACTATGGATTCAGGTGGTGGACTGAAGTTACTGGGACCCAATGCCTAACAAATTCAACCGGAAAAATCGAAAGAGGATAAACCAATTAAACTGTGGTAGGTATAGCCTGGCATCAAAAAATCAGTGGCCCAACTGAACACTTGACCAATAGCACCCACCAGCTAACGTTGAAGCCCCCTCTTTTGATTATAACTAGTATTTTATTTTAATTTTTATTTTTTCTCGATCCTTTAACCCTTATCAACGGGTGGATGTCATTTGGCAAAATTGTTTCTTTCACTATATGATGCTGGTGTACACATTCAAATGCAAGAGGCTTAAAGATATAAAGGCTACTTGCTGTGCATTTGCCGCTCCAAATTGTCCTCGTCGCCAATGTAGTGACTACAGGTTTATTGGGAGAGAGACTCTCCGCTCGCTCTAGCTTTGTAGTAACTTCCCTGGAAGTCATCAAAAGTGCACGGGTCCGTATTCCTCGAACACAATCTGGGGCATGCCGCTGGGTCCCGACACCTCTCCCGGGGTTGCTCCTGCCTTTGAATGGGCTTATAATAACCTAAACGCTGGTTGCTTATTTCGCTCTCAAAAGATACACTGAACAACACGCCACCCACAATAGCACGCCCGCATCAACCACTGGTCAGCAGGTGACCATGTCACATGACTCGGTACATTAGACTTGCTAAGTCCAACTGGCGGTGCTTCAACTGGCACTACAGTATTTTCCTGAATGTCACATACAAGTACGCAAACAAATGCTTTTGAGGAATTGCCCCATGAGCAAGTGGATATTTGTACATTTTCCAAACCAACCACACTGAACAACACGCCACCCACAACAGCACCCCCGCACCGACCACTGGTCAGGTGACCATGTCACATGACTCGGTACATTAGACTTGTTAAGTCCAACCGGCAGTGCTTCAACTGGCACAACAGTATTTTCCTGAATATCGCATACAAGTACGCAAACAAACGCTTTTGAGGAATTGCCCCATGAGCAAGTGGATATTTGTACATTTTCCAAATCCACTAATACAGTGCTGCAGAAAAGTCAATGCAGTAAATGACAGATTACTTACTTTTGAGGCTACATGGGGGGCCAATGTGTACTATTCTTCTTATATCAGGAGCGTCAGTACCCATACTATATGCCTCCGTTGCAAACAGAAGTCTTGGTCCACCAGGGCTGGACATGTTTTTAACTATCTGTTTCTTTACCTGTTAATAAAGGAAGTGTTCAATATTAGTTATGTGATCTAAATTAGTTAATAATGAAATAACAGTACCGTGTACACTGCTCCAAACCACTTTACATAACAAGTACATACATTCATGTGCTGGCAGTACACATTAAGAAATTTTGCCTGCACAGTATGATCTGATAAAATGTACTTTTAAGAGTATTACTACATTTTACAGCCCTTTAATCATTTCAATAGTACCTACCTCTTCCTTACAAGCAGCATGATACTGAGTGGCAAGACTCGATGGAACTGTCCTCACACATTTCTCATAACCACTCCCGCATTGCTTCAGATTACCATACACAATTGTTTTCTTAAAATGTTCCCGTTCTTTTTCAAGTTCTTTGATAGTGGGGTCCAGAACTGAAGCAAATGATGATTCGGTCGTACTTTTTCCACCAGTTACAGGGGGACGTTTCAGAACGGTCAGTTTCAAATTAAGTCGATCGATACTGGCTGCAATACTGTGAGGAGATTTCATCAGCATTGTCTTAGAAATTTCTTCCCTGGTCTGCAGGGTTGCTGTAGCGGTCAGGGCTAGTACTTTTGGTTCTGAAAACAAGGACAGTAATGTCGCTAGCTTTAGGAAGTCTTCACAGAAATCTTTGCCCCACTGAACAATGCAATGAGCCTCATCCACTACGTTATGTGACACCTTCTCCTGCCAGAATTTGTTTCACCCACACAGCTTGTTCTCCATACCTGAAATGCATACGGGAATATCATGTTATTTTTGACATGAAAAACAAAGGAGTATGGGAGCAGAAGCCTATTTGGTTGGGTACTACTCTAACTTAGGTACATTGTTTACCGGGTGAATAGTCCTGAGCAACAGATACAGCTGTTGGGAAAAATACTGTTGAAAAATACTGTTGAACAGTAAAGAGTATTTCAATCATCCAAACATCACTTAAGAATTCTTGTATAACACTGTGATGCTGTTGTGGTTAACCAATTTCACTTAGTGACATGCCAGTGAAATCAATGTACCACCAGTCTATCAATATCCACAACTAACTTCGTTAGAGTGACTTATAAAGTGACAATTTTTTACCACAGCTGTATTTATGCCATCTGCCTAACCTGATGCTGAATACAGTCATACAGTCTGAATTTCAATAATATTAGGCCCGGCTTATTTAATTGTTACCTGGATAGCTGCTCTTCGATTATGGAATTCAACGGAGTGCATATGATGATGGCACTCGCCTTCGCCCGTGTCGACATCTGTGGTAACATTTCGAATATTAGACTTTTGCCAAATCCAGTCGGTAAAACTTCGAGAGTATCCTCTGTAATTGCTTTTTTAGGCACAACGCCTGCATTGGCTTTAAATAACAATAGCTGGCATTACGCCTGATATTGACATTGGCCAAGGCCAGCTTTGACTTGAGCGTAAACTCAAAAACTCCTGGATCTACGGCCGACAGGACTGACATTATGATTCCATGGATTCTGATTACAATGCAACCATAAACAACCGGAAATGTCCGACCATCAACGACACTGTCCGAATGCTGATGACAACACGTTCGGAACATTTCAAATAACTTCAAAAAGGAGGAATTCCTCCTTTTCGGTCACGTGATTTTGGGAGATAAATTCTACAGAGCCTAGTCAGAGATTTTTGAGTCTGGGAACCAGACTAACCAGCACACAGTTAAAAATACATGTTGCCTTCACCCTAAGAGCGCCCTCATGCATCTGGCATTATTAATGGATTTTTTGTTTTCAGTCTGTAATTAGGGGATCAAATTATATCATAATTCTTTTTAAAAAATATTTTTTTAACATGCCAAATTCTTACTTTCCGGCCCCCCAAAAATATAGTGTTTTTGTTGTGTAGTAAAACTTTGGAGATATTATTGTAAAAAATGGGCAACCAATACAAATTTAACACATCATCAATGGCAATCCTGAAAAGCATAAGATTATTCAGTTTTTAAGGTCGCACACTTATTAATGTTGCTCAAGTTCTCCCACCCCTATCCTTTTCAACATATGTTCAAGACCCATAACAGCTGTAGTAGTGTAAAATGCAACTACATGTACTGTCCCATTCCCACCCCCACTCCTGTTTAAAAACCAACAGATCATACTTTAAAAAAGGAAAACAATACTTAAGGGCATGCACTGTATACGCTTTAGGTAAACAGACCTGCTTTCTAAAGTGTATCTGTAAACTTCATGTTAATTTGTGCAGGTTGACTGTAAAATAGTCTGCTGTATGGATGGTGAGCTGTCACAGCTAGCAAATGTATTAAAATTTGGAGACTGAATTGCTCTCAAATGTTTTTGCGTGAAAACAAATCAACCAGCAGGCAAGACATCCACACTTGGCTCAGCTATGAGAACAAGGAGACAGAGTCTTCTCGGTCGTTTCAAAAAAGACACTAAAATGGAAAACCGTGCAGACGATAACAACCCACAGCGTCTACCTCGCAACCATGTGAGCAACAAGAATGCAAAAGAGATTCATTGGAAAAAGTCTTCAATGGAAAGGAGACGTGTACAAATTGGATGGAGCCACAATGTTGAAAAGGCTACAAATATGCAAATGTTCCTTCAAAAAGTAGTAACTGTTTTTTAGAGATGGAATCTCTATGAAAGGTCTGAAGCTGAACGACTATAAGTGTAGCTTGAGGGATTTTAGCGGCAGCTAAATAACAGGACAATCTAAGATGATAGTTGGAGACATGTACAAGCAAGAAAAGCCCTCTGGAATGTTCAGGTTTTCTCTTGAAACAACTTCAGCACTTGATGTTTTTGAGAAGTCTTTGCATATGAAGAGGATAGGCCGTTGAAAAAGGCCAAAATAACAAAACATAAGAGCTCTAACCAAGACGAAACGAACGAAGATCATGAGGTAACAACTTTTCCTTCACTTACAGTGAGCATAGTAGAAGACTTTGATGATGATGCATACTTGCCAGCAATTGATCCTAATGCAGTGTTTCATGTCAAATAATTTAATTAAGCTCTCACGGACTGTGAAGAAACTTATGTATCAGCCATTGGATTGCCCAGTCAGCCATGGTCACCAAAGAAATGGAGATCACTTGCAAGGTCAGGAACTTCACCCCCTCCTTTGCTGACTGCACCACCTTGCTCACCACCTCGACCAGGCCTTAAGTCACCTAATCCACCACCTCCCTTGCCTACTCAGCCACCTCACTCACCAACTCTTACGATCAACTTTGTCACCTTGCTCGCCAACTCCGCCACCTCACTCGCCTACGAGCTCCGCCACCTTGCTTGCCACATAGGTGTCACATTCTTCATGACTTGATAAATGTATTCATTGACCCTCACATCTTAAACTTTCCCTTTATATCGTTCAGTTTTATAGGCGAAGTTGGAGCTGATATGTCTGGTGTATCACGGGAAGCTTTTTGGGGCAGAGTTTTATCTTGCAAGTGCTTCAGGAGAGAGGGTACCAGCCATACACCCGGAGTTCGGGTTGGACGAGTGGATGGCTTGTTGGCCGCATTCTGTCGAACGGGTACCAGGACAGGCGACTGTTTTCAACCCGGCTTTCTCAGGCATTTGTTACAGCTCTTGTTCATAGGGAACAGGCAGTTTCCCCTCTCATGCTTATTGAATCATTTAAGGCATTTGTTTCTCTCCTAGATGCAGATATCATCAACAAAGTGCTTTGTGGAGAAATGAGCGACAATGATAAAGATGATCTACTTGACATCCTCTGCAGTGCTGACAGCCACACTGTACCCAAAGACAACATGAGGGAAACTCTCATAAATGCTGCTCATAAAGAATTTATCAAAGTGCAAAAGTACGCTTTGGATGCCCTGTCATCTACCTCGCGTGATAGTCTACAACTTCTCCTTCTATCAATCCCAGCAATTTTGACATTGTATGAAGAGACCAAGCCAGCATCAAGGAAATTCATCAGGTTGATCAAAGCCACGCCAACCAACAGTGGGCTGGAGCAAGCCCTTGGATACCTCAAACAATTCATTCAGAGTCTTGACACTCAAAAATTGAGGAAGTTTATCCGACATTGCACAGGTGCAGAGATGTTATGTTTTGACTCAATGTTTGTTAAATTTAATGCAGTCAAAAGGGGGGCAGGAAGATGTCCCATTGCGCACACATGTGGTCCAACTCTTATCTTACCATCAACGTACACATCTAACAATGAGTTTCGTTGTGAACTGTCAAATATATTGGACTCAGGGGTACCTCAATAGATATTGTTTAGAGCAACGTCCCTAGAAAATTGTCACGAAATGTTAAATTGAAAGTTTCTGCATTGCCATAATCAGTAAGAATGATGAACTGGGGTGTCGTGGCCGAGTGGATAAGAACACCGAACTCAAGCTCTGGTGTTTCTGTTCAGCAGAGTGTGGGTTCGAGTCCCAGTCGTGACACTTGTGTCCCTGAGCAAGACACTATAATTGCTTCTCTCCACCCAGGGGTAATATGGGTACTTGTGTGGGCAGAGATGGTTCTTGTGATTGATTTAGCCTAGTAGCACATATTTGTTGCACAGGGTGTATACTCCCCAGGGAGCTGAGATGGTTTAGGAATGAAATAATGGCCCAGTGACCAGGGGTAATATGTTGGAAGCGCTTTGGGACGCCGTTCGGGTGTGAAAAGCGCTATATAACAATTTGTTATTATTATGAGCTGTAATTCGAAAAGAAGGCAAATAATCAACATTGGAAAAAATGATTGCATCTCAGTTGCATTTATATTATGCAGAGCTTGTCATGTCATAGGGTCTTTTCATGATTTGTGCTGATGTAAAGGGAAGCAGGCAGTTGCTGCTGTATAATACTGCATCGATTGAATGAATGAATACACAGTTTACACCAAGTTGGTATTAAAATGCAAATATTCCCGTTCATGTGGATGGGGGAAGGGGTTTAAATTCCATACAGTACATATACATCTTAAAAATTAACCAAGGTTTTTAGTAAAGTTATCTCAAGATGTGGTGTAGACAGAAGTTATTTGCGATAAATTTGTCAAAAGGAGAAAAGGGGTTAATAATAAAAAATCTGCGGCATTCACTGTGTTCAGAAATTAGCATCACTCTCTTGGAGGATTTCATTTTTCAAACTTTTCTGCACTACTACTTCATAGTTCTAAATTACTGATGTTACAAATTGAAATCATAAGGCCTAAAAAAACAACTTTTTATTGCCCTTTTCCGACCAACCCCAAAAATCAGAAATCCGTGGTCGTTTTTGTTTTTTTTTTAATTACGTTTTTTTAAATTTTTTTATTTTATACTTTTAATGCCCAGTGAACGACATATTTTGAATACATCCTCGTATCCGAATCTGAAATATTAGTTTTGAGTATTGTCAGTAATCACAATGAACGATGACGTAAGTGTCTGTTTTGTCTGATATTGTAAACACGTGGCTGTGGGCTTAGCC
>JAUELU010000053.1:10588473-10599105 GCA_032357145.1 Evasterias troschelii | reverse complement strand
ATTACCTCTTTTTCAAAAACTACGTTACTTCAGAGGGAGTCGTTTCCTACAATGTTTTATACTATCAACAGCTCTTCGTTGCTCGTTACCAAGTAAGTTTTTAAGCTAATATTTCTTTTGAGTAATTACCAAACGTGTACGATGCCTTTAAGAGAGTTTTTTAAATGTTTGATGGATGAGATCAGGGGGATGACTTCTGTGAATAATTGATGGTGTGGGTGACCGGCAATAAATAAATGTCATTTATGATTACATTATTTCTGCTGCGAAGGATTTTTTTGTATCAGAGGGGAGCTCAAAGGTCAAAATTCAAGTTTGTGGACCACCAGTTTACAAATATAGATTAAGAGAGTCCTTATAAATGCAATCAGTACTTTGTAGTTTATGCAATAAATTTGCAATCAATATTATAAGTAATAATGGATTAATTCTGGCTAGTCAGGTTTATGATGTTTTATTGTCTTTGTAATACTTGTATGGTTTTGTAAGCATGTAACTTTTAGTGTTACCTTGTGATACTACCGACCATGTTTTGTGTTTTTAAACCGAAAAGAAATAAATAAATAAACAAATAAAGATTTTCAACTCATCCATTCGCTCATTGATCAATGCTGTTATGACAATTTTTTCCTTTCCCAAATGTCAATGCAAAACTACCATGCCCTTCTACAAAAAAGTATCTGGTCTTTTTTATAACAAATACTGTTTATTTATGAATCAATTTAATAGTATTTCTACAATTATCACTCCTACATACATCTCTGATGTGTGACTACCATCTGCTGCAAAAGTATTTTTCTTCTTCTTAATATCCGTCCGTACCTACATGTAGAACTCATTTCACATTAATTTCTGCCACATATTTTCAAGAAATAAGATATGTGATGGTGCTCGGCAGTCAGTTTCAGATATCACAGTTGACTTGCCTTGCAAATGGGTTTGTGCGGCCAACCGTTAAGAGGAAAGATAGGAGTGTCGGGTAACCGAGATGCAGAGAACCATGAACAGTGCATAGAGCAAAAGCAATCGTTAAATCAGGGCGCAAAATTAATCCTGGTGGATTCGCTGACTCGCATCTTAGACCTTAGATGCTAAAAAGTATATCGATGTGTCAATGCCAAAAACTCGTAAAAAATAGCAACTTCAGTACTCACTGGCTTGAAATTTTCAAGACATGGTATCTCACTTAAAATAGCCCGGATGTACACGCAAAAATAAATGCGTGCTGAGCTTCAACAGTTTTGCACAAAGCGTTTTCATGCGAGATTTGACGTTTTGAGATTACAAAATTGTGATTACACCGAGTCAGGATATGAGGTGGATTTGCATGGTGTGGAAAGTGAGAAATAGCCGCACTAGTTTGCAGCAAACAACCATGCAGGCAATCCAGAGATGCCAGCATCTTGCAATCACAGACATTTAGTACAACAATCAGGGAGATATTTAGAAACACATTGAACACAATCAGGGAGATTTTCAAATTTGTTCATCAGTAAACATCTTACATGGAAAGATCACTTTATTTTCAGGGAACTTTTCATAGAACCAGGAAGAGCTGGCAAGTAGGTCTGTTAAATAAAACAATAAAAGATACATTAGTTGTCGCACAAACTACATGCAGTCTATTTATTTACAAATAAACAAAACATACCTTTTTCTATATATTGGTTCTTTTCACGCTGCGTTGGTTGTCAACCTCCATAAAGTGACCAGACACTCTCCAGAAATGAGGGCAAAACTGTAACAAAACAAGAAAGCAACAGGTGAAGAAAAAAAAAAAAACGCTTTCCGGTTACAGTAGACAGAATGGATAGCATCCACGCATTTCCCTAACAGCTGTTATTCCAAGGGTCCTCTGCTCTCCTTTGTGCATGGAAGTACATAATTGAGGATTTGAACAGTCTGCGGTATCAAGAGATCTATTCAGAGTTATGAGAGCATTAGCTCACCAAAGAGCAGAGGGTGTTAGCCCTTCTGTCGGACCCCACAAAAGGCGGACAATACTGGCTGTATTAAAGGGTAGGATCGCATTGTGCTGTCAACACACTTTAGTACAGTTACAGCCTTCTATATTATCGGACAAAGGTCCCAAATGCCAGAAGGGACATCACACTCTTAAGACTTTTCACCATAGGTGGCTGCATCGGGGAGCCTGTTGTGGTGACACGTCAGAACAAGCCGAGCGGAATTTCACCTCACATTCATAAAGATCGATCTCCTGATTTCTTGTACTATACACTCTTCAGACTTATTGATTCATCGTACCATGGATGGAGTAGGAGTGGGGGGGGGGGGGAAGGGTGATGGCTTGAGAAAAACACCAGGATTATTTCTTGAGGATTTTTTTTGTCATCAGATTAGTCTGACTGCAGCACATCTGGTGAGAGTCAGGGACTGTACTCTCTATCAAAGAAAGTAATCCTGGGCTGGATAAGTTTTTATGCTAAGCTATCCAAACAAAAGAACAGACAAAGCCTCAGGGGTTTTAAGACGTGGGATGCGGTTTGGTTGGATTAGCAAAAATACTAAATGTATTTTGTTTTCCATCCAGTTGAATACTTTTATTATCGACTTAGGTTAAGATTAAACTAAATGTACTAGGATGCAGCTCTAATGCTGGGAACACGTTTTGTTCCTACAACATCATTACAAAGAATTTAATATTGAAAACACTACAACATGTAATATAAACATCAAAAAATCAAATGACAATTTACAAGTATTATAATTAATTTTTTTTCATTCACGCATATCGCCCTCGCTAGCTTGTGCAGGGGGAATATTTATCCCTGCCACTGAGCAAACCTCAGGCCTGGAATTACACAGAGGCCACTGAGGCCATGGCCTCTGTTGCCCCTGGTCTTGGCCTTGGTGCCCCTTCAAAAGTGTCCCGTAGACTTATGTTTTTACAATGGAAGTACCATTGCAATTTAATGAAAAATGGCCTTTCCCTTTCATAGATGAAATTCCAGGCCTGCAACCAGATTCCCCGAATTTTGCCCTAGTTATATCTCTACCTCCATGGTTGAACCAAGTTTAGGCCGTCTGCACTGGCGACTGTGGCTGCGACTGTGGTCTCCTATGCATGTTAATGTGGAGTTCAAGCCGCAGCTGCTGATTCGGACATGGCCAAAGGTTTTTACGCTACTACCGCATCCGATTTGAAATCATTTGAATTCACCTGGCATCACACACACTTGAGCGAGGTGTAAGGGTAAGCCTTCATCTACATGTACCTACCTTGGCCCCATTTTATAAAGCTGCTTATTGAGCAGCAACTATTCCCTAATAATTTTCTGCTACGCAAAAAAGAGCAAGATACCAGTCACAGGTGGTACATGTGATGAGGTGTTGTAGCTGGTATCTTTATTTTGGTAAGCATAATTGTGTTGTGATTTGGTACTTGTTGTGCTTACAGCTCTGCAAAATTTAGCCCAGGCTTTTATAATGAAGTGGCTAGAAAATATTCAATAATAAGCAAATCTATGGCACTGCCTTCTAGAGTTATGTCATCTTCAATATGCTGTACAGGGAATTTGATTAGTTTCTTAATTGCCCCAGGTACATGTACATGTGTCTCATATTGACAGATTGCAATTTACTGTGATCAGTAATATACAAAATCCTACATTAAATACATGGACTGGTTTCGCCCTGGTAATTTATGGCATTTCGCCAGGTCACACTCAGAGCAGGTTCTCCAAATACCATTAGATACACCTGTACACTTTTACACATTGCACAGTAGATCCTTTCTTGTTCAAGGGACTGGTTATTCAACAAGGTTGATTGCTGAATCCCTGGAAGGTTGAACTACAACATTTCCTACTCAAATTGTCCAGTTTTCTAGGCACAAATACGACTTGCAAAATCATGACTTAACATGAAATTGCCACAGCATTGGGCAACATTTCCAGGGTATTTCCACAATTGCCTATTGCTTGAAACTTGTAAGAGTAATGATATGGGGCATTTACACAGCACTCTACAAAGAACACAGGCCCTTACAATCACCAACAGAATATGTATTGTCATTGAAACACAATTTCTTGATTGGTGCAATTCATAATCATAGACGTTAAACCAATGTTTGTGTGAGAGAGATTGGCTGTTGCCAGCTTGGTGTTTATATCCCTTTGTGGGAGCTTTGCCAAGTTCCCTTGATGGGTAGATCATATAAACAAACAAACAAACAAACAAACAGAATTAAACACGCACAAAAAACAAGAAGAACTGACAGCTGCTTCCCTGATAGCGCACGGCAGCTTATTCCACAATTTAGGGGCACAGTGTTTGAAAATACTGTGACAGTTTTGGGGCCATTTTCTCAACAAGTAGACTTTCGTTGCATCTTTCTTGATACTTAAATGCAAATCAATTGTCATGAGTTGACAAAAAAACAATCCATGACCCTACAGTGTACCTTTAATTTGGAGACCCCCCCAAAATTACACTTCACATAATTATTATTACTGCTTTTCTTTTTCAATGTGTTTCTTTGATATCATCAAAGCATACATAAGTTGAAGTTTATTATCTTTCCATGTTCCATGAAAATATTTCCTATAGTACAAAGTCAATAAATTGTATTGTTAAAACCATTTGTGAACTATGAAACACCGGATCTACGTGGAGTTATACGTGGACAACAGTGATTTCTGGGACTTGTACTGGCATTAGCAAAAAAAACAATAGTCACTATTCTTGCAATTTGTTTTCCTTGCAAGATTTTCTTCAGCATGTCCGGTTGAAGAGCTATACTTTAATACATTATAAACAAGAACAAATTAAATAAGTTTTTCTAAATTCCTGCCAAAAGTTGTATTCCTTCTTTTTGCACCAACCTGTCTGTCAAAGAGAGGCCTCCATGTAATATCCCAACAAAATTGTTCAATGTGTGAAAAAAGGGCTATTATCAAAAATGGCTTTTAGACTGTCTCTATTGTAAACATTGGTTACAGGTATTTACACTCTGTATGGATGGGTGCACTTTCGTTCATCGATTTGAATCCATCCTAGAATCAACCAAGTGTATCACTATCAATACAAAAACAGGATACTGTGTTGCCTTGGGGTAAAGGTGTTAAGTGGTTAACACTAAAGGTCAAAGGACAATACTCCAAAGAATGTAGGGTTGGGACCCCTGTACCGCTTTGTATCAATCCCTATTCAAAAATTCTTAAAAGGTTTGAATACATACAAAATTTATCCATCATACTTCTTATAATATTATGTAGAGTTTTGGGTTGAACAAAGACAAATTGACTAGTGGAGAACGACTACAGGCTGGAGAACAAATGGTCTTATTAGGAGCCCTTTTTGATGGATAAAAACAGTTTCTGAGTTCCTGATGAAGTCAGGGCCCAATTTCATAGAGGTGCTTGAGCAGAAAGTATTGCTCACCAATAAATTTCTTCTATAGCAGAATTGAGCAGGATATCAGTCACAAATTGTACATGTTACATGGTAGTTTGGCTGGTAACCTTATTCTGGTAAGCAAAATTTTTATTGGGCTTACCTACTTTTTGTGCTAAAAGCAGCTAGATGAAATTGGGCCAAGGTACACGAATGACAGCTCATTTACATGCTGTGTAAATTCAAGTACTTTAAACTTGCCTTCAATATTCATACTGTATAATATCCAGAGTATTTAATGAAAAGCTTTCCTGCTAACGCAGAGTGCAGGACAACCTCAGCAGGGAAAAAAATAAGTAAAACTAACAAACAATGGGCAGCACATTGTACAAATTGTTCACTTTCTTCATGATTGAATGATGTACACAATCTTCACATTTTATGTACAATACCTTTGTGCATCTGGATAGTGTACAAAACACAATGTTGACACCATTTAGCTGCAGTTGCTCTATGGCCAGGATCCAATTTCATAAAGCATGTAAGCACAAAAACTTGCTAAGCACAGAAAAATATTGCTTAGCCGAAACTGGTTACCAGCCAAAACTCCATAAAGTTTACATTGTTGTGACGGGTCCCCAACTCATTTTTTGCTGAGCATAGAAATTTGCTAAGCAGTATTTTCTGCTTAACAGCTCTATGAAATTGGGCCCAGACCAGTTAAATTGTTGGGGGGGGGAACAAAATTTTATAAAAATTTAAGACACATTCATAAATTCCAGGCTCACTCTTCACACTAGCTTGGCATTCATAACAAACATACAGGTTGGTAAACATCACACCTTACTTGTTTATAATGCTCATATTTCTTCCTTTTCAGATGTGAATATTAGTACATTTTTAAAAAGAGGGTATTGTATTTTTGCGTGTGTGAATGTTCATTTGACCATGAAACTGTGGTCACTGCCATTAGGCCTACATGTACATCAGAAAAATACATCATGTAGTCTGACAAATACTGGCTTTAAAAGCTTTCTTGAGGTGAAGTAAAATGCAGATTAAAAGCCGGGTGGGCTACTTTAAAAAACAAAGCTTTATAGCACAAGGCCTAAATTTGTATCCATACAGTGTAAACATACAGTGCTGCAAAGTGCTTAAATACTGATGAGAAGCCAATTAGGAAGTAGAGATTTAAAGCATGGGTCCTTCTTAGGCACGCTTCTTAGAGTCTGAGCCAAGAGGAAGTCTAGATTAATAATGAACAATACAGTGGTCAGTGGGTTGTAGCTCTATGGTTAGACCATGGAGGTAGAAATAGCTGTTTCTACGTCCATGGTCACACAAGGTTGGAGTTCAACCAGCATGATATATTCCAAAAACACTTAAAGCTAATGCTGTCCCGGAACCAAAACTGTAATAATAGTAGTAGGCCTACTGTAAAAAAATTATTGAATATATTTTGTGCAAATTCATAATGCTCAAATGTGCATCATATTCACAAACACGATGTAATACTACTTCTGTCGCCAAGGACAAGCGGTCTAGCGCACTGAATTCAAGTTCTGGTGGCTGAGTCATCACAAGATTGGTTATAGAATTCGATCCCGGCACTTGTGTCCTTGTGCAAGACACTTTATTGCTTCTTGGTGTTATACCCTGGATTATGAACACTGCCAAATAACTAAGTAGAACTACAGTGTAAAATTGTAAATTTCTAAGATAATACAAAAATGAAATACACTACATTGTCATTGATTAGGGGGCCTACTTCAGGGAGGAACTTCCTTCATACAAAGTGGGGAAAAATGTAGAAAACAAAATACAAATTTCTATTATTCAAAGACACAATTTACAGTGTAAAACTAGCAGAAATACTTCCAAATAAGCTCAGAGAGGGTTTCAAGCCTGATGTTTTGTTTTTTTGAAAGGGTAAGGTCACCACTTGGATGTTTCCTCCTTGGTAAAGAAAGAGCAAATTGTAAATTTCTAAGATAATACAAAAAATGAAATACACTACATTGTCATTGATTAGGGGGCCTACTTCATGGAGGAACTTCCTTCTCGACAAACAAAGTAGGAAAAAATGTAGAAAATAAAATTTAAAAAATTTCTATAAATCAGAGACACAATTTACTGTTGTGTTTAAAACAGAAAGTAGTATTTTATCTTTCTGCAACTGAACATGCCATGCACACTGTTTTCTGAGACTCAGAAACTTTACCTTATTAGTCCTGTTCCGCATTTAACATTGTTGTGATTTTAATTTCACGAGATGGAAATCAGACCATTTGTGAATTTCATACTTTATTTCCCTTTTAAAAAAAACCTTGGTACTCGAGAGCCACAAATCAGAAAAAGGACTTATTTAAATTAATACGATATCCATCTAAATACATGTAGGAATCGATTTTTAACAAAAACTGAAAAAAGATGCGAAGGCTGCCGGTTGATAAGCAAAAGCGATTCCAATGGGCCAACTATGCAGTAGTTGTCGAAAAATCTCTGTCAATACTAGGCCTATGTTGGCTACCACCATGACCACTTGTGAGGGTACTACACAATCTGCAAGACTACACAAACTTAGCTAGTGACTGATGATAATAGTTGTTTGTTTGTTTAGAGATGATCTTTCCGTCAAGGAAACTTGACATACCCCCACAAGGGGATAAATATAGAGAAAGGACCCACTTGTCTTCTTCACACCTACCACCCCTACTTGATGTAGAACTTTGAACTTTGTTCTGCTATAGACCTTTATCATGCTGCCACCATCTTGGTTATGTTCTCTGTATCCATTAACAGTAATGAATGCTAATATTCATTGTACATAAAGGAACCAGACTATTTCTCCTTCCAGCCTCGGTTTGATTACATTGAGTTGAATGGGAGAAAATGATGCTGGCTGCACCGTGATAAAGGTCTATTGTTCCCATGAACAATAGAGGAATGAAACCTCAAGTTGAGTACACACCCAGCTGGCCTTCAGCCAATTTCTCTCTATTCATACAAACATTGGTTTTTAACGTCCATGATTTAATGAAATAGGCCCTACACAAATCAAGAAGTTGAAAATTAGTAGGCCTAAACTAATCAGAGGACAATACTTATTTTTAGTTGAAGAAGGTTGACAACTTTGTTAAGTTAGAGGCTAGTTGAGCTTTACTCGAGATGATTCGATACGAGCATAGTATTTTAACTTACATCATGACTCATGTGAGTCATTGTGAAAATATATCCTCCCCTGTCCGGTTTTTGATCTAGACCTTTTTCTTTGAATTGAAAAAAAAATAATGATGCCATATCAACTGATGCCATATCAACTGATGCCCTAAATAACCTTCCTTTGTTTATAAGAAGTATGTAAAATATATATTAAAACTTGATAGACATTGAAACTTTCACACCATGCACCAATCTTCGATGACTTCAATAGCGTTCAATTTGTGTATGACTCTATAGCCAGCAGTTGTCTGCATTTTATTCAAAATATTTTGTATTTCATTTTTAAAATAGCGATGGTAATTTGCAAAAACTATTTAAAAAAAAAAAAAAAAAAAAAGGTGTAAATAAGTCTTGGCTTTCAAATCTGATTTTTTTTTTCGGTGGGCAAATTTTTTTTATGACCCCAACAGTATGACATATTTTGTACCTTGTAGAAATGCCTAAAATACCACAACTTCTTGCAGTGGAGCCTCACATAATTATAGTATTGGTCAAAAAGGAGAGGAGACTCTTTGCTTGGCAAGTCAAACCACAAAAAATGTATATTGGGACTGTTTACATCACGCGCAGAGAGGTAAAAGATTTGCATTGATTTCGATTCAGGGTCGCCCTGAAACAGGACCTCCTACGATACGGCAATGTTTACCATTTTTAAAACAAAATACTAAAATAGTATCCAGCAAATTTAAGTACAAATGTTAATGCGAGACTGTTCGGGCATTTTCGATGTAATTATTCATCTTGACAACTAGAACTACTGTGTAATTATGTCTCACCTTCCTCCATGGTCTCACCGTGTACAGAGGAGCAGTGAGAAGGAAATCAGTGAGAAAATCACAGCAAGAAATGAACGATCGATACTCACGCGCGTACAGACGTACATGCGTCGTGATCAAGCAAGGTGAAGGTAATTCTGCATGAACACACACTGCGCAATGTGTGTGATTCATTGCCATCTCGTATAAATTCTGCTCAAGACGTCCCAACACTTATGTCTATTTCAGGACTCTGGGCTGTCTTTTGTTCTCACACTTCTGAACAATCCAACCTCATCTCTAACATAACAGCTAAAAAGGGGAAAACCTTCCATTACTAAAATTCCCGTAAAAATGTACTTACCTTTCCCTCGCGTGCCAGTTCAGTGTGCCTCACCACTCTCGTCAAGATTGTTCGATTTCTTAAAAATAAAATGGTAATTAAAAACACAACTACTGAGCCTAAAGAGGGCGCTATTCATTTCCACTCGTAAAGAATTTGTTTTTTTTAATTTCAGTCAGCAAAGATGGCAGTCTGTGTTGCAGTGATAGCGAAAGAGGTAAAAGAACATTTTGTTTTTGTTACAAAATTACAGATAAGTCCATGTTTACAGGCTTACATACAAACCATAGAAAGGAATATATAGACTTTGTAGTGTAACGTTAGTGTTGATTTTCGACCTTGTTGACTTGAACACGAAGAAACGGTATTTGACTGATATTACTATTTGGAACGGAGTGTGTGGTGGGTGGTGGGGATCGGAGTCGGTGGTGGGTGTGTACAAACTGAGGACATACACGAATGAATATTTGTTAGAGAAGCATGTGTTACCATGGACTTAGCCCCATTAATATAGTGCCAATACTCTGGACTTCCTCCGATCCTTGCCCTTGGCCCTAGCCTAGGCTTATGTACCTCTCCCAGGAGGTGAAATAAATTTTCAAATAGAAACTCACGTTTTTTTTATGCCGAGACTTTTCCCAGTTGTCACGTAGCTCATTTGTGGACAGCACATTAAGACGAAAATGTGCGCGCTCGTCTTGGTGCAATTTATGAAGAAAACCTGAGGTGTTACTGACACGATTTGACTGCCCAGCAAGCATCATGGATGGATGCCGGGCAGTCAAATTGTGTCAGTTATGCCTCAGATTTTCTTCATAAATCACACCAAAATGAGCGCGCACATTTTCGTCTTAATGTGCTGTCCACAAACGAGCTACAACAGTCCGCGCAAAGTGCAAATAATGCAACGTTGCAGTATAGTGCAACGTTGAGTATCAGAATCGCGCAACGTTGACG
>JAUELU010000053.1:10574832-10588373 GCA_032357145.1 Evasterias troschelii | reverse complement strand
GAAATTGTTTGCAATTTTTCTTAATTGGGTTTACTGAGTTGAGATCATGAAAGAAAGAAATATTTGTGAAATAAAAATAAAGTATTTTTTAACTAAACAATCCGTTTCAATTTATATGTTTAATAAAAATTAATGCAATAGGAAGCCATACGTCCACCAACAACTTTAAAATAACAATTATTAATAGGACTTTTATTGTTGAGCTTTGCACAAACGGAAAATTCAAATGTGCAACGGGCATGCATACAGTAATACAATTACAATACAATAGTCATGACATTAGTAAGATAAAGGGGGAAAAACAAGGAAATAAATCTTCATTATGATATTTTACACAGAATACCAGAATATTAATGAGAAACCAAGAGTTAACAGAAATAAAAGCATAAAGAAATTAGTTACAATAACAAACTAAATGTAAATACATAATAAATATGTTCTAAGAAAGTATGTAGCTAAAAAAATAAATAAGTAAACCTTTAAACACGACGCTATTCTCATGTGTATTTTAAGCTCCGCCCTCAGAAACCACCCCTCCTCCACCCCACCCTATCCCCAATCAACCAAACTATCATGAACAACAATAAATATGTTTTATTATAACCTCAGACCATAAGCTGATCGTCAGTTACAAAAATTCAACTTACTTTTCAACGTAATATCAATTATCCTACTTTTACACAGGAAGTTGCGTTATTGTGAAACTGGTTGCACAATAATGCAACGTTGCACTATTTGCACTTTGCGCGGACTGACAGTAAGTGACAACTGGGGAAAAAAACTTGGCATATTAAAAACGTGAGTTTCTATTCGAAAAATTATTTCACCTCCTGGAGGTACATGGGCGTAGGGCCAAGGATCAGAGGAAGTCCAGAGTATTGGCACTATTATTAATATTAATGGGGCTACCATGGACTCAGAGAAAGATGAATATATTATTACCCGGCACAAGTTAACTTTTAGTAAACACTATTTAAAATAAAAAATAAAACGTTTTACAGTACCTGACTACACAGTGAGTCAGTAATGTCAAAAAGTAAGTAGCCAAAATTGTGTAAGGTAACTTACCATTAAGTTACTGGTGGTAGTCTACTCCTACTCCTAGAAGTATATCCATGATGTTACTGTTAAAGATGATAGTGGATAGCGGAACAAATACATACACTGGGCTTTTATATAGCGCCATTTCATTTAAGACCACAGCGCTTTAGCAAACAGACAATAGCAAAGCAAATAATACAACAAAATGTACACGCACACACAAAATGCAAACCTCACACTTCTAGGAGTACTGGTAGTCTACCTCCATAAGTTTACCGATCCCGATTCACTGTGTAGCGTCACATGATTCGTTGGGCCGGGGTCTAATCTTTGGTTTATAAGTCATTGTAAAAGAAATGTTGATTATTGTGATGTATTGTAGTAGTTTGTCCGATTTTAGTGATTTACCACTCAGTACTACTGTACATTTGTTTTCTTTTCATATTTTCACAGAATTATCCACTGTACATTAGCACTATCCCAACTGAGAATGAGCTCAAATTCCACTACACCGTTCACACATGTTTAGATGTAATTGAAGAGAAGGTTTCGGCCGTCGGCAAAAGCGTCAATGACCCCAGGGAGTTGTACCTCGGACTTCTGTATCCAACGGAGGACTATAAAGTGTATGGCTATGTGACAAACACCAAGGTCAAATTTGTGATCGTTGTAGAGTCATCCAATATGCAGCTGAGGGACAATGAGATAAGAAATGTAAGTCGAGTATACTAGGGTGGTCATGTAGTTCTTGGATAAGAATTCTTGGGCCATCGAGTACTTTTGTTTGAGTACCGAGTATTCTGATATCTGAGTCCAACAGCCAAGCACCGAGTACTTGGATTTCCGAGTATGAGTATAAGTACTTTGTGAAAAAAACCCACTGCAAAATAAGGTAGAACAACAACTGATGTTGAGTAATTTAGAGTCGACAATGTGTGCGTGTTAATATGATAACTTAACTATCTTTCAAACATGAACACATCATAGACAACTTCAACTTGACCTTCCCAGAGGGTATTGCATATGATAGGAAAGCGAAAAATAAATTGGTGTTTTGACCATAGGTACTTAAATTTGGAGTCCCAGTACATTTATCATATCATGTGTATACTACATGACTTCGATCACAGAATCTTTTTTCAGTCGAGTATCAAGTATGGACTTTTAGTACAAGTGTTTTGCTCACCGAGTATTCAAAACAATACTTGAGTACAGGTATCGAGTACAAATACTACAACACTGCAGGTCCCATTCAGTGTCCCCTCTACAGTGATCCGCCGGCCAAATGCCAGTAAAACACCAAAGGACCAGTCAAAATTCTCTCCAACTGTTGGTCCCCACCACTACATGTAAGCCACTGATTTTTCACATTGCTTTAAATTACAAGCTCTACACAATTTACAATGGTGAACGGGAACCTTCAAATATGGGCCAGTGGAAAAGCTGGTGGACTAGTAAAATAAGAAGCAGCTAACATTTCCTGCTTGCTAGTCATTGAAAAAGTTAAGGTCAAACCATTTTCATATTTCCCAAACTACCAAAGAATCTGTTTGTATTTCAACTGAAGTGGTTTTCATTACTATTTTGATATCATATTATACCCTCTTTTTAGGTTTTGTTTGTGTATACTTGTCTTAATTTTTTTCTTAGAACCAGCCTGTTTTGTGATTTTAACTAAGTGTCTTTGCATTTTTAATGCCTTTACCTTGTCTTTTTATATTTTGACTGTTTTTTTCTATTTGCCTTGTATGTCTAAAGCATATTAATAAATAAATAGGGCGCATGAGCCAACACTTCTTGATATCTTGCCAGCTCGATACCCATTTTCCCCAATATCAACAATACCATGCCAAATCTGTGGCAGAGGGTCTCCCCCAAATGTTCCCATGCTTTAACTAACTCGTTTCCTCTTACCATGCCACCAAGCACCAAATGGAGTAGAACTCAGGCTTGTGCACATTTCCAGCCCAACAAAAAAATTATTGACTGGGGGCTTTTAAAATAGCATGCCACTGCTTTGTCCAAGACTTACACTTCCTGGAGGCATCAGACAAAGACATTTTCTGTGACACTTCCTGAAATGTCCCATTGGAAATTGATTCCAATGTTTTACACTATGGCAAATATTTGTTGTTGCTCACTGGAAAGGTGAGATATATACACTCTAGAGGAAGCAGCGGTGTAGATGATGGGAATAACGGCACTAAGGCATGGTAGGCACTACCAACCCCAAACCACGGGATCCTCTAGGTTGGGGGGGGGGGGGGGGGGGGGGTTGGCACACATTCCATTAGGGGTTACCAGGACAATAGATAGATGTGACTTACGAGTGAAGGAGACATGTTGATTTTATTTGGACAATAGACAACAATATAAGTGTTAATACCTCGCATTGGTTGCCATTGCTGAAGTAAAACAATGGTACATGCATGCAAGTACCCACCGGGCACAACTCTCTGTTAAAACTAGGTCTTCCTTTGATTTCAATGAGGGTGCTGTTTGGGCTTGTGACGTCATATGCAAGGGGGCCGGTCTATTTTGATCTAAATGAGGGGGAACTCATTTACTTCACGCGAACTGCCAAAGTGAAGTGTCACAATGGGAAAAAGTTGCAGGCGCTTTTGGAACCAGGCATATGTTGGCCAAAACTCACATTGTTCCCAAGAGTTGAACACACACAATGAACTGTGTTGTGGTCTGTAATAGTTAATAGTTGAATGTCTCCTTATCTCACTCAGATGTTTAAGACGTTACACAATGCTTATGTTGACATGCTCTGCAACCCTCTCTATACACCAGGAGAAAATATCAAGTCCAAGTAAGTGTCAAACTCATTCTCCTCCCCCCCACCTCCTCCTATATGTACCACTATCTGCCATTTTAATGGTAATCCATTTGAAATTGACATACACAATTTATTTGCATTTAATATGACGACATGGTACATGTAACTGTCTTTAGTATGAGGAATTCAAATTTAAGCAGTCACCTGTGACTGAGCAAGTCGATGTGCCAGACATTATTCAAATCTAACTCGCAATTACTTCTGAACGGTGAAACTAGGGAATGTGTAGAGGGGCACAGTTACATGTAATACACAAAAATATGCCAGGTTTGCACCCAGCAGTATCACTGCATTCATTGTAATAGACCTTGTGCACTTAACGGCATCGAGTAGTAAACGCCAGAGCGTATTTGAGTGTCATGTAACAGTTACAATTAGCTGGCACACACAAATCTTCCACTTAATTAATGTGCCAAATGTACATATAGTTATGCATTAGGCTAACACAATTGATAAGAACAAAATCTTCTTTATTCAAAATACAAAAATCTTTGTTATGAAAGATAGCTGAAGATATTCTTTAATAGTTTTCAGAATTGGTTCCCTCTCAAATCTGTCAAATATTGATGGTGAACATCAGCCTCATGTACTTTTCTTATGTCATATATGTGGACGCGATTACCAAAATGGCAGTTTGAAAAGCCTGTGTGCAATCTGTCACATCTGATGTCTGTCTATAGAATAGGAAAACTTAAAAACATTTTGATATTCTAGTCCCCAATTTCCTCTTCTTTTTCAAAGGACATTTGACAACACAGTTATGCAGATGATGGTTCAAGACTGACACTCCTTTACAGCAGAGAGAATTCTATCATATTGACCCCTTGCAGACGCGGGAACACACCTCCGCAAAATGCGCATCTACCAATTCTGATCTAAGCAAATTTTTGTGCTCATAAACTTTCAAGAAGATATTAAAGCATGTGTTGCAAGTTTACAATAATGCATTAATGTGTCCCTCATCTGCTTACGGAAACCCCCAGCAATTAAGTCTGCTTTTTGACCGCTCGTTAAGCAGAAAATATTTGCTTACAGGATTTATGAAAATTGGGCCCTGACCAAGGCTAATCTCGGTTTGGATCAACAAGAATCAGTCGTCATTATTGTTACTGTAGTGTACTTGAGGGGGTAAAACGAACGTAAAGGTCTTCGATGAAGGCCTATGCTGCTGTTGTCAGCAACAGCACTTTCACTCAAACTGGCTCTATTGATTACCAGAAGCCCATAGGCAACGCACTTTTGCATCGAGCTAATAGACACATATGGTGACTGGAGTTACGCGGCTCATAGTGGGTATACTTTGTAAACAAATCAAGTAAGCGATGCGCATGAAAAAGCATGGCGCTCCCCACCTTACAGCAGAGGCACTCGGAAGCAGCCACGCTTTTTTATGCAAACTGCTCGTCACTTGCAAGTAGTAAAATTGGACACAAAGAAGAGGGGTCACTGACACGGATGTATATGTTGATATTTTATTGGCATCTTCTTTCAAATAACAGGTCAACAATTATAACCATCTGGGGCCAGTTGCTTTTCTTTAAAGGTTCAACCCTCTCCAACATTATGTTACGGTGGAGAAAAACTTGTTTTCCTCATAAAGATTTTGAATACGTATATTTATTTTATGTATTGGTCTTTTTCCTTTCCAATTGCCCTTGTTTGTATGTAACTCTTTTACTGTTATATTAAACAAGAAATGTAATGAGAAAAAAATGTAAATATTGAAGTAATGAATAAAATAAATAAAAAGTATGAACATAAAAAGACACCCAATTTCTGTTTTATTCAGTTATTCAATGAAACTCAAGCAGATTCAGAAATATATTTATATTTTTTAATAAGAAAACTGAACTCTTAATTCTGTAAATACTTCCTACAAAGCATCCCACGTTGAATTAGTAATTACAAATGGCATGTTAGATTTTGCCAAGACATCTATCACAAGTTTCTTAGATATGATCACTGAAATCAACACCATTTCAGGGCTACGGTAAACATTTGACCAATGGAGGTCATGAAATAAGACTATTTGTTTTACCTTGACTTCAAGAGCAGTTACACCAAAACAATCCACACAGCAAGAAGCCTATCTAGCTCAACCCCAACAAAAAGACGAGGGGGGGGGGGCACCAACAAAAACAAAGCATGGTGTGTTCTTGAAGTTTTACAGATACCTGGTAGAACGTCTCGTCCGTAATGAATTTTTTTTTCCCCAAAGAAATGATGCGGCATGAAAAGATTTCACTGAACAGATGTATCAAAGGTACAACATTCTGATTGTTGCTAGTCACATACATGTACCTTTACCTCAAAATTCCTTGGTGTTAAAAGCTGGTTTAGATTGCGAGAAACAAGTTTTTTGCATTTTCAAATTTTTAAAATAGATTTTTACGTTTGTTTTGGTTCTTCCACGGAGTATTTATTGCCATGCTCACAACATATCCTTCAATATTGATAACTTTAATAAAAAGCCCCAAATATACGTACAACATTTTTTTCTCAGTAAGGGGAATACCTGGTGTAGCGTCTCGGTCTGGGGAGAGAAAGAGAGACAAGAATTTTGTTATTTAGATTGTCATTTTTAGTAGAACTCTTATCTGTTTGCACCGATCATGTAACAAGGATGAGATTTGACAACTTTAAAAACTCCTGAAAAAGGGGCTCACTGGACCGGCTTCCCCCTTATTCTAGACCCAGAACCTACTAGATGTTACAGACCTGGGCCCAATTACATGGCTCTGCTCACCGTAAGCAAAGAATCGCCACTTACAGAAGCAGGGAATTCCGCGCTTATGTCAAGCTTAGTTCACGGGTTAGCAGGGAACGTTTGCTTGTGCGCTTGCGTAGTCCACGTTACTAGGCATTCTAAGCTTACACAGCTAGAGCAGAAATTCGGCGATTGCTCAGTAAGTGGAGAATGGTGATCTCAAGCGCAGATTTTGGCCGTAAGCAGAGCCATGAAATTGAGCCCAGAAGGTTTACCGACTCTGTGCATCACCAGAAATACAGAACTACAGGTTTCTTTCCACTTGGTGACTGCTTTACTTCTTTAAAGAAAATTGCCTTCTCAAGGAGACTTTGAGAAAATCCTGAAACCAAGTAAAATCCGGAGAAATCACACCTCACCTTTACCAATATATTTGGGATCACGTAACACATGCTGCAAAGCAAGGATGCGTAAATATGAAAATACTTAACTTAACATGGTTCAGATATAATCTAGTAAGGTATGTGGTAACACCATGTACACCATGATATAATCTATGAGTATGTAGTGGTTCTGAAGACAACTGTTGCTGTAACGACTCTCGTTTATGCTCTGATTGTCTTCAGACGACAACTAAACTCTGATGCTGCAAGCCCTGGTGCTCCAGGTACTTGAACAGCCTGCAACGAAAGAGCTCAGTTTTCTCAAGATTTTAAAATTTTGGTCTCAACAAGACCTATAGTAAGTGCCCCCTATCCTACCCTTTCTATTTTTTGAAGACAAAATAGTGCCATTTGCATACATTGACTGCCGACAGCCTCAGCTATCCTAATCTGGGTTCTCCCCATACAAAAGATATGCATGAATTGCAGCCAATACATAAAAAAACCATGTATACTCGAGATCAAATTCACACCCAAAATAAAACCATTTAGAATGCTCCAAATTGCACAGTAGGGCTTTTAAAACCATGGTAAACAACAAATGGAAACCAATCAGAGGACCTCTTTCTATCCAGCGTGCTTTGGCCAGACTTTCAAAATTTGGGTCCAGAATGTCCCCCAGTTTTGTAAAATTCTGGGGACAACCCTGCTAATGAATTACTTTTGAACAGGGAAGAACTTTGAGGCATTCAGATAATCAAAACATATTAAAGAAAACGATACAAATTTTCTGATAGATAAATTTGTTTTTAAAAGAACTGAGCAGGTTTTCCAAGGAACATTTTGTAATCAAAACCACCCTGAACATTTTTTCCACTTTCTCTTGATTTTGATCACGCCAGAAGATGAGGATCAGTTACTTACCGTGTTGGATTTAACTAAGCCTCCACCAATCCATGCAGACACTACCAGTCCCAACCTACAGTTTTTTTTTTTCTCTCTTTTTATTTCTTTATTATTTTTTTATTTTTTACTTTTTTGATTCTTTATTTCTTTTTTTTTATTGTTATTTTTTATTTTCTCATTGGTGCAAAAGAACAAGAAATTGGGATTAAAATTGACAGGACATCACAATTAAACACACATAAATAATAAAACGTATGGTTGACCCAGTGATTAGGTTGAGTGCATATTGGTTGAGTGTAAAGTTTTGGGGTTGAAGCCCTGTGCTTACCCCCACCAATTAACAGCTTTACCTTTGCCCCCTACTTTCGAAGTGAGAGAAGCTTTTTAAGTGTCATTTCAGCTTAAGGATTTTTAACTTAAATCAACTTGAATCCATCCTCAATTACAGTCCCACATCAAACTGTCGGTACTCTGATTTGGGTGGCATTTCTAGGGCCACATAATTTAGTTTACCCGTCGTCCAACAGAATCAAACAAATAAAGTTGGATTTGGAGGAGTTTTGCAGGCCTGAAATTTCATCTTTGAGAGGGCAAGGCCATCGTTCCCATTTAGCAAAGGGCACTTGCATTGGAAAATCTTAAAGTCTACAGGAAACTACCGAACACCAAGGCCAAGACCAGGGCAACAGAGGCAATGGCCTCCGTGGCCTTTGTGTAATTCCAGGCCTGGTTTTAGACTATGATTAAGATACAAATAAGACTAGTATGCTGGAAAGAATTCTTTGAAGACCTTTTAATCGTAGTCCAAAGTCTCCCACTACTGGAATCCATTACAATTTAATTTATTTTACATCAGGCAGCGACTGTCCAGACTTGTAACTAAAACCAAAGGCCACATTATAACCCCAGTTTATTTCACATTAACAGACTACCATCCACACTGCTACTTATCAACGACTTTAAGTTCACTTCACAGAACTGTCCATTTCTTGTGCATTCTTGCAATTACCTCAAAAACTACTAAATTTAAGTTATTCTGATTCCATCAAAAATTTGACCATTGTCATATATAAAAGTTCTTACCTATATCTTCTTGGCCGGTAACCAGAGTAGGCATTTGCATAGGGACTGTAGGTACCGCGGTGGGATCTGGAGCCTCGGAATCGCCCACGTCCGGGTCGGTCTGTGGTCGAAATGCCTGGCCGGTTGGTTCGTTTTGAAGACACCTTTATACATGTTGACAAAAGAAATCTTTAGATGTAGGGTATTGTATCAATTTTCTTTTCTTAAATTATAATACCATTAACCCAACCAAACAATAGGAGAGAAAAAACACACCCAAAAACAAGACATGGTAAAACTTTAATTAGCATATATTTCTAAAAGTAACTTTCGACTCAAAACCCTAACCCTTGACCTTTGAAAGGGGACCAGTGTCGCTGGAGACTCTGACCCACTTCAAATGAAATGTGTAGACATTTTTCTGACAGCGCCCTCTTTTGATACAGTCAACCTTCATTATAAAGAGCACTGTTATAAAGAGGTTCTGCTTTTATAAAGAGTACATTCTGAAGTCCTGAATCTCATTTCTGCTTTGTGTTTCTCTGTTTTGCTGTCCTCTTATAACAACGTTCCAGTTTTAAAGAGGTAGTTTGGCCAGTCCCTGTGATCTTGTTATAATAAAAGTTGACTGTATTTGGCTGATAACTTGCTTCTACTAAGCATAAGTTTTCAAAGTGGCTTAGGAAATGTTTCTGTGGACTAGAATACACTACATATATGGAATCTATGACTTTTTCAAAACCTCGGCCCAGGCTCTGGCTCCAGCTGTTCGGTGTTGAAGCACCATGCAAGAAGCAGCCCATTGTTCCCAAAATGATGCAAGAGCCCAGGCTCGAGTCAGAGCAAATGCCGGAGCCAGAGCCCAAGCCAGAGCCAAAGCTGGAGCCAGAGCCCCAGCCAAAGCCAGAGCCCCAATCTTTGTTCAGAAAAGGCCTATGATCACATAAACAAGGCTTACACATCACCCTCATGAAAACATTTATACCAGTACAAGAAAAAAGAAGCTGAAAGTCCAGGAGAAATTTCCAATTATTTTTTTTCTCTCACCTTGATCTGTCTTCCTTTAAAAAGTGAGTCGTCTAGAGCTAAGGCAGGCTGTAACATATCCTTGTCAGAGAACTCCACGTAAGCAAACCTGCAACAAAGAAAAGAAAAACTGCATATTAATTTCCTGGCAGATTTATTAGGGATAAAGATTTTGTAAGAAGCACTTCGGGCAACGGCAGGCTCTACTCTCTGAATAAAAGCATGTTGTGGCATAGAAGGGTATAGGTTGTCACTAGAAACACGCTCATAGTAAGAGGGTTAATGGCCTGGATTATGTATGAACAATGTGTACACCTGTGCTAGTGCACACCTTCATCTTGTTACCATCTTTTGTTGCGACCCCTGTATCAATCAAGACTACTGATTTCAATATTGAAAAAAAAACCCAAAACAGATTAACTGGCAATGCAAAGAAACCAAGTCAATAAAAACTCCTTTTAGTTTCCAAAGGGCAAAAAAGAGGGAAATATCCTTATTCTGACCAAAACATTGTGGGGACTGAGTACAAGTGTTTTCACTGCATTATTATGCTTGGTGGTGGGGAAAAACCACACATTGATAGGGCTGCTTTATCCACAAATAGTAGCTTAACACAACAAAATTATGCTCACCAGAATAAGATTACCAGCCAAAATACCACGTCAAGTGTACCATCTGTAACTGGTTTTCCGCTCATTTGTACTTAGCAGCAAATTGTTAAGCCCTATATTCTGCTTAAGCAGAGCTACGAAATTGGGCCCTGGTGAGTTCAAAGGGAGATTATTGCTTGACTAAATTTTGCTGAGTGACTACCACTTGTATGCTAAGTGTATACTCATAATTTATTTAACTGAAAATAATGATTTCCTTATCCTACCACCTCAAGCAAGCACTTACCCCTTGGGGTGACCTGTGAATTTATCACAAAGGATTGTAACTCTGTTGATCAGGCCGCAACCGTGGAAGTGTGCTTCCAGTTCTTCAGCTGTTGTTGAATAATCAACCTACAGGGGTAAATAACAGGTCAGTTTCAATGTCAGTTGAAATTTGAACGGTGAAATTCAGAGAAGGGGCAAATTGTGACCCCACTGTAATCTCTTATGACTTGCTTCAGATATTCAAACTCCTTCAAAAACAATGTTTGCACCAGCAAGCATCACAACAATGTCATCTTGGAAGGTAAGATACTGTGCAGTGTTCTAGTCTAGACCTTGACATCTAACCCTCTCGAGACCAAGACAAGCCATTCCAAGATTGAGACCGAAACCAAGGTATCCAAGACCTACAAAAAGGTTATTGAGATGGTCTTGAGACCGAGAACAGGTCTTGAAACCTACAACACTGGTCGTTAATATGGGAAGTTTTACAATTATCACTGTACTTTAAAGGGAAAAAAACAAAACAACAAGTTTATGTACAAAAATAACAGGTTTGTACATGTAGGTTTTGAGATTTTTTCCCTTTATTCATGTCAGAAGTTGATAAAAATTGTAAATCCCCATCTTACCGACCCTGACTCTCTCAAGTGATTCAAAAGGATCCTTGCTCAATTTAACATCATCCAACACCATATGGAAACTCAGCACCCAAACTACTTGACTAAGATTATGTCAGTATGACTGTTCCCATGTTAAGCATAGACAGTTTACGAGTGCAGTCCTCAGTCTAACTGGATCACAGGCAGTTTGATATCAAAGGGTTGGGATGGTTAGGGTTAAAGGGAGAAGTTGCCTTGGACTGGGTGAGTTGGCCTATAAAAAGCATTTGTAACCGTTTGTTATAAAATGCATATGGTTAGAAAGAGGTTTTAAAAGTAGAATACAATGATCCACACAAATATGCCTTGAAATTGTGTGGTTTTCCTTTTACATCGTGAACTAACACAGTTGGCCATTTTATGGAGTAAAAGTTTTGACTCCACAAAATGGTGGACCGTGTTAGTTTGCAAAGTAAAATGAAAACCATGCAATTTCGAGGCATACTTGTGTGGATCATTGTATTCTACTTTTAACACATCTTTCTAACCATATGCATTTCAAAACAAACGGTTACAAACGATTTTTATAGGCCAACTCGCCCGATCCAAGGCTACATGTCCCTTTAAGGTTTTTTATGTTTAATTCCATTGACCTGTATAAACTTTGCGCTTGCAGAAAGTGCAGGCCTGTGGTTCTTTTGTAAACTTTTGTTCTTTTGTAATTATGAGTCCTATTCTATTCTTACATTTCCAACATAAACAGATCGATTGTCAACTTCTTGCTTGTCTTCCAGGGACAGCGGTACAACAGACCCTGGGGGTGGTGGTGAGCTCATGTTCATCTGCTTCTCAACTTCATTCTGCATCTCCTTTAGCTTCTCTGCCTCCTCCTCCATCTCACGCACCCTAGCCTTGATTTCTTCAAGTTCCTACAAAAAAAGAAAGGAAAACATCAATCTGTACTTATATGCTACAACTCTTGAACTCAAGATAAGGAATAATTAATTTGAGTTTTGCCAAATTATTCTGTTTAGGAATGCATAGCATTATGGTTTTTTGTACACTTCTAGATGTTGGACAATTTTTGTTATTAAGAATTGGTCAAAGACATGCACAAGTTGGTTAGAGTACAACTACAACGTTGTTGGAGTACGAGTTGGTAAGAATACAAGTTGGTAAGAATACGAGTTGGTCGAGTACAAGTTGGTTTAAATGAAAGATGACTCTGGACATTATAAATAGCAAACAACTTTTATATTGTAAGTAGGTGCAAATGTTTTTAGTGTTAGCCTCGACCAATTTAGCATGGGATTAAAATAAAGCAGGGCTAGGGTCATACTTCGGTTTTGACCCCCCGCCCCCCCCCCCCCAATGTTTAAAAAACAAATTATCCAAAAGGCCACTCATTATAAAGATGGTAATGGTAGTATTAAAGCATCCTGCTAATTGATTTTGTCTGAAGTAACCCCACTGATTAGAAAACAATAAAAGTATATCGTATAATGTATGCCCAAAGATTTGAATCTCCAAAGATCGCTTGCACTTGCAGATGACTTTTGGAAATGTTTGTGGTGTACAGGTAAATGCTGACCCCAATAGTATACTGCCTGAGAGGCAGTTCTACGCGCTTTCATCTCGCATTATGTAAATGTTGATGAATTTGGCGTTCTTAATTAAGATAGTATATATCCTAACGTTTTTGTTATGTTTTTAAAATGAAAACTCTATAGTATAACGCAACTTTTAAAATACATTGACTAAGTTGAGGCCATTTTCTAACATTACACCGTACGACTATGACTATGAGTATGAGGTACATGTGGTAAGGTAACTAAATTATAAATAAATGGAATTATAAAAAGAATTTTTTTTTACTGCAAACCCAGCGCAGCAGCACAGACGTACGTAATGTAAGACAAACGACCACATTAATAAAATAGTTTCTGGTACCGTGTTATTACGAGACCCGCGGTAATGAGGTTGGACTATATAAATGCAAAAATTTTGACCATATCATATATCCTCCAGTACCCCAATTTCGCGCATCACTAATATTCGCGCAGGTACCTTTCCCGACGCATATCATTTTGTTTA
>JAUELU010000053.1:10537542-10555600 GCA_032357145.1 Evasterias troschelii | reverse complement strand
ATTGCTCATTACCAAGTAAGTTTTTATGCTAACAATTATTTTGAGTAATTACCAATAGTGTCCACTGCCTTTAAACATTAGTCAGACCCATCTGAGAAGCAGATTCAGGAGCCATTATGCAAGTTCAAAGTGTGAAGCCCTTACGAAGTGGGGTCCGGGGCTCACTTAAGGACGAACAAACCTTCTTGTACATGACGAGTGCGCTACGGGCCTTTAACTTTTTCTTTGCTTGTCCTTCAAAAGACCATTCTATGATGCTTTGAATAATCAACACAAATGTTGTGGTCATACCATAGTCTTCTCTCGTGAATTTCTTGCACACATTTGATTTCACTCTGCTCTCTGTAAACAACTCTTACAATTTGTGTAGTTGGCAATATTGGTATGGCAACGCAGTACTGCTTCCTATGGCCAGGTGCAAAAGATTACAGGAGTGGAATTAAATTAAAATTGAATTAACTGAACACCATCATACAGAAATATACACTTATGTAGAAGATAGGAGTCTGCCAGCAAATAAGCGGCCATTTTATTGTACAGCTAACTGAACATAACAAATCTTAAATACAAATAATAGTTGTATTCTCAGAAAGTTCTCCTGGAAAAAAAAACATTAGTTTGAAAAAAAAAAAATAATACATGTAAAGGGGGACCATCGTCATGACCACATCAGCTGTACAAGAAACTCCAAACCAAGGTACTGCACGCGCTTGTGCTGGCCATCTCATCACAGTATAATAACGACAGCATCCTTTGTAATATGACGGCCAGCACGACTGGGTTACAGTTCATAAACGGTGACCAGTCTTGTTTCTTTATATTTTTCTTCAACTCTGTGCATTTTGACATGTGCTATGCCCTTTTGATAATTGTTGTAAGGGACGCAATACAAAATTTAATTATTACATGTACTACCATTATTATCTTTATTATTAAATCCATGTACAACCACAGTCTTGCTATTAACATGGCGACAGTCCCCCTTTAAACCTCGTCTGTGTTAATGTCAGTGGGCAGTTTATCAATATACTCAAAATACTCATTGCGTGTAAATTGGGGCGGGGTGTGGGCTTAAATACAAGCATGGCAATATAAAGAGGCCCAAAATCAACAAATTAGGCCATTTCTGATGTAGTGACTGTGGCTTGAGCATCACTAGAACAAGCAGTGAAGAAGAGGATGCCCATAGCAACACTCTTAGCAACAGCTGTAGCCGTAGCCACAGCCTCTAATTCAAACAGGGCCTTAGTATATATGTCACTAACAGGAGTGTGATCCAACAGATAGTTATCATTGGGTGTGTTCGATTAGCTTCCAGGAAACTTCCCTTCTTTTAAGAAAATCTGAGAGCAAATTCAAGATCACTGAACAATTCCGAAATCAGAAAAAAGCAATTCACACTTCACAGGATTACATGAATGAACATGAATCTTCAAAAACAAGTAGAGTCAGAAAGTTACTTTAGAGGGAATATGTTGTGGTTTCTTTTGTGTGGTGATGTTTTTGCCACTAAAGCTGACAACAACAAAACACAGATAAGCCAATATTTATATATCAACCTCTACATTTAAAAATACGGAATTGAATTTAAAACGAGTAAACTCCCACCTTCGCATTAACTCATCAATTATGATCTCATAAGGTATTGTAACTCCATTGACCTGTTTGTGGTAACACCATGTGTATTATCTACTCTGCTGTGTAGATTTTGTTTTGCTACGTGGAGTAGATTTCGAAATTCGGAAGACTACTTTAGTTCTGTCCTGCTTATTAATTACTACCTAGGTTGAAGGTAGGCAGTTGACCGGGACTACTACTTTTACTTAGTGTATAGAGGGGACTTCTCTTTATCAACTTCACTGCCGCGGAGGGAGTTCTTAATTGGTCTCAACATTTCGACTAGCCTGCTCTAGTCATCGTCCATTGACCAAATTCACTTTAAATCATCACACAATCAATCTTGATTGCACCATTTGGGAGTCTGATTCATTACAGGCAAACCATTCAATGCCCTTTTAGGTGCTGCGTGTGCTGCGTACAGCTTTAGAAACATACCTCTGATACATGCATTTTGAATCTCAAGATGGCAGACCATAATGCAGACAGTGGCTGCCTGCAAAGTCCATGCATGGGGTCAACATTGATCCTGATTGATAAGGTCGAAGCTACCAATTACCTTCTTGTGTCTGCTATGAACTTGCAACAGAGCATTTATTTAATGATCACCTTAGAGGTAGCACTGGTTGATGTGCTGAGACAAAGATGGCGCCCCGAGCAAGCCACACTGGGCTGCGGATTCAGATGGTGGTTGCATTTGCAAAACATATTTTCTTAATTTCAAACCATGGACTGACACAAAAATTACACAGAGAACGAGTTCACTAAAGTGATTGTAATCCACTGGAATATAAAAAACAAAGTCATCGATCATCACTTCTTCTTGGTTGTCTTGGCAGACTTCTTCTCTTCTGCTGATGTGTCCTTAGCATCTTTCTTATCTCCCTTGTCCTTCTCCGACTTCTCCTTATCCCCCTGGCCCTTCTCCTTTTTGTCTTTGTCCGACTTTCCCTCTTGCCTCTCCAGGTCGCGGTTCTGAACCTTGTTGTTGATGAGGTTGTGCAGGGCAATGACTGAGCGGATCAGCGACGCCAGGTATATCACCAGCATCTGGTCATTGGTGGTCACCACGAACGCCCGGACAAACTCGGTCAGGTTGACGTCTGGGAGGAGGTTGAAGATGTCTTGGAGCTGGTAGATGATGGTGTGATTGATGGGGAGCTTCTCCATGGCGATCTGCTCCAGGTAGCTCTGGATATGCTGCATCTGGGAGAAGAAACCCTTCAGGCCTAGGAGCTGGGCTGTAATCCTCTGGGACAGGCTGCCTACGCTGGTGTCCTTGATGTCCCTGAGGTATCAAGTAAACACAAATACCAGGTCAGACACTCGTCCTTTATAATACATATAATTCCGTATCGGATTTGGCGGATAAAGCTACGGCTATGACTGTTGCTAAGGGTGTTGCTAAGGACGTCCCATACTTCAACACATGATGACACCAAAATTTAGCTGTAGCCATAGCTGTAGCCGCCAATTCGGACAAGGCCTTTTATAGCTATCTTGGTTGCCTTTTGGCGATTCAATCAGGGATGTGAAAGGCTGTTGGAAAAAAAAAAGAACTGTGTACGCAAAGCACGAAAGCTTGCAAGCTAATATACATTTATATTTGGTTTTAAAAGCCCTACTCTGTAATCTAGGGTGTTCTATATGGTTTTATCTTCATGTTTTTATGAATTGATATTAATATTAAAAAAACAGATTTCCGGGAAAAAACAATGAAATCACTAGTCATTAGTGCTACCACTATCGTCATTGTTTTAACTATGTGCCGATATGTATCGCTCTGATATGGAGCACAGGAACACCCTTTAGACACTTCAACCCACACAGTTTTAATAACAGACACATCTGTTTACCTGAGTAGATGTTCAACGCCGACTTCCTCTGCTTCCTCCGCTCCCATCTCACTTGGTATGTGCTCGAATGTACGACTAGTCGGGGTGCCGTCCTGCAAGTTATTACAAAATAAAATTCAATCTCTCATTCAATAATCCCCTCACCCATTCATGTTTCCTTCACCCGACCAAAGATTCCCTCCCCCATTCAAATGTAAAAATAGTGACCACACAAAAAAACAGTTGACAACCTTGTTAAGAATTGCCTCATAGGCAAGTCAATTAATTTCTCTACATCGTGCCAGATTGTATAGCAACCGTGCAAACGAAAAGCAGGCCTCGAATTAACCCACGGCACCCACAGCAATTGCCGTGGTGCCCTGTGCTTTTGCTGTGGTGCCCTTTGCAAAGTTCCAATACAAATTTACCTTTTTCTCATAGAGGTGCCCCTTATTAGAGAAAAATTGCTGTGCCCCTTCAAGAGTGAAGTTCGAGGCCTGAAAAAGAACCTTTACATAAATATTGAAAAAGATGATCCACATTTGATATCTTACATCGTGAACCTCCTCCACTGCAAAGTAAGCTTCTGTTGGGAGCCCAAGATCCTTGGGTTTAGCGTCGATGATCACAAGAACCTTCAGAGAGGAAAATGGAGAGACAAAACCAGGAATTTATTGTTAACATTTGAACAGAAAAATTAACAGCTTTAAACTGTAATTGGAATGCATGGCTTTATAAAGGTTCTGTGCGTCGAACCATGCGGGCTCTGTTGATAGACAGCTGCTTCAATAACCAAGCAATGGATAAGTCTGTAATCTATTTGGCTTTTTGGGGTTGTTATTGGATAAATAACATGATGTTAATGTCTTTAATTCTACTACATTAGTACATTGCAACGAAATGTTGAAAATGGATGTTTAAATTAATATCTATTAAATAGTTGCGATGCCTCCTGCTAAAAAATAGGATTTGAACTGCCTCTAGCTACCGTGCAATCTTGGTGGTCTAGTGGTAAGACATCTTGCTCTAGAATAGCAAAGTTTGTGGGTTCGAATCCCACCTGAGTAATATGCTTGTGGTTTTTTTTCACAGGAATCAAGAAAGTACTGAGTATACAGTGCTTTACACTCATCGGTTGGGTAAAAACCAAACAATGTAATGTTGTAATTTTTTATCTGAAGAACTATAATCAATCAATTAACTAACCAATCAATTAAAAAGAAACCATTATATTAATTTTGATGTAATTTCGTTCAAAGCTACTAATTCACCGACCTGATGATACTTGTAATGTCATCTTTTTGTTTCATTGTGATTGAAGAAAGTAGAAAATTTGAAAAGTGAGACTGAGAACAACAGTAAATCATCAAATCAATCATTTGTGTTGTGCATTATCACTCTCTGCTTAGCAACTGTGTGCTCAACAGTGTCATGACATTTGCCCTTTGACCTACCGAGCTGGGGCAATATTGCCTGATGATCTCGTTCACTGCAATGTCATTCTGATGGAGCTTGGGCCCTGTGTGATACCAACCAACAATCTTCTCTCGTGCTGGAAAGAATCAAAACTAGCAAGTCAGTTTTGTGACATCACAAAAACAAGGCGTTTGTTTCGATGATCCTTGAGTTGAGTTAAATTCTGCATGAAGATTCGAGATTCATAATATCATATTTGATAGTTGATGTAAAGAGATGGCGCCGCGCTACTAAGAAGAGAAGGACGCAACAACACAAGGTAGCAGCTTACTGCAGAATACTATGCTAGATTACAAGGTATTTTTATAGACAAAAGTTAAAACGCGACTACAGGAAAATGGTGACGTAAACAAAAGGTAAAGACAACACAAGAGGGCGCTTTAACAACTACTGGCACTGACAAAACTTTCTGTTTAATCAGTTGGTTTAATTCCTTGACTGTACTTAAATGGATGAAACTTCAACGCATCATCAGCAGAACCATAGGTGCCGACATGGAAAGACTTTGAAAGTAGGTAGATCGTAGCCTTATGAAAAAAAAAATGAAATTATGTTGAACAGCACACATCCTTCACATTCATGGATTGTAACCAATAGATCAGGTAACGTTATGATCAGGTGGGATTTGACAACTAGGCCTTAAAACAAACAGGTTTAAAAACCTTCCAACCCACCCAGTGTCATCCATAGTTTTAACAGTAATTTTATCAGATAACTTTTTTAACCTACAAACACGTCTTGTTTTTGTGACTCTCTCTTAATACTTTAGTGTGAATAATTGTCTAATAGAAAAATCTTGAAAAAATATGTTCCTCGCTTGATGTGTTTTCACATTCCGATCTGTGCGAGACTTGCACAGTCTATACTTCAACGCATGATGAAGCGATGAACCAGCCGTAGCCATAGTCAGCTATTCAGACACAGCCTCACTTCGGTTTACTCTTACCGTTGACTTTCTTGAACATGCCATACATACTCTCTAGGTAGTCATGGTCCAGGTACCATACTGTGTTGTCTTTGTCGTCTTCATCGAAGGGGACTGAAAACAAAAAGAAAGAAACTATCAACAACAGTTGCGAAAATTGGTTCTTAAGTTCCAAACCTATAAGACCATGTAACCTCTGACGTCACATGTTTACAAAAGAGCCACAGAGCCCGGACTTCATAGCAGGCACGGTTTATGTTCAGCTCAATAGATATGAAGAAAGGGGGCACTTGTAGTTCAAGCCCAAGCTAGGCCAGCTAGCCTTGGCCACACAAGTGGGGCTATTGAAGTTCATGTTGTAGTATCGTCTCCGTCCCGTGGAGACGATAGCGGATACGATAGAGGATCGAACCTCATCATTCATAGTTCAAAGAACCCACCATTCATAGTCCCACTTACTACTTAGTACTTTCTTAAAATTAATGTTAACGTGAGCCAAGACCCAGCAGTAACCAGTAACTCGGGCGATGTACTCCGTTTGTTTGTTTTTTAACATCTGTGGTGGTCAACAATTTTGACGGCAGGGCCCCAGTTACTGGGTCTTATCATATTGGCCCTTTTATTTCGGCCTTGGGCTTGGTTGATAAAATATGTACTTTCCCTTCTCACCATTCAATCTGACCTAAAATAAAATTTAACTTTTTGAGTCTGTCTGTGTAGAACAGTACAGTATCCTCCCGTACCCCAATTTCGCGCATCACAAATATTCGCGCAGGTACCTTTCCCGATGCATATCGATTTGTTTACAATACGTATTGACTCAATTTTTTAATTTCATGTAAGTATAAAGCCTCATATACAATTTCCTGCCAAAATATGGAAAATCAAAGACTTTCCGGTAAGATTTTAGACAAATGTAGTATACAAACCTACCTTTTTAGACTAAATACAAAATATTGCTAGATAAGATGGTCGATTAAAAAAAACAATAAAACACTGAAAGTTCCGTGCGTATGTCGTCTGCCATACTGCAATACTTAAATTACAAGACCACATGATTTTCATTTAACAACAGAGGGCGTACAAAATACTACTGAAGATTAAAGTTGCTGTGCGCCTTATAATCCTTTTTTCAGAAATTACAAATTATTTGCATTTAACTGGACGCGAGGCTTACCAACTTTGTGATAACAGCGCATAGTCCATTTCCCACCTCGCAAAGCCCACCACCCCTTCCCATTAAAAAAATATCACTGCCGATTTCAACCGGCAGCTTCCCTGCCGCACAGATTAAAGCAGTTAGGAGAAAGGCGGGACAATAGGGACTCCGTACCGTAGTGTCGTTCCAGCCCAAGTGCGCAAATTTATGTGACGGAAAACGAAACTTGACAAATCGAGGTCAATCGCAGACGACGAGTTTCGTTGTGCTTTGTGACGATGTTCTGCGGGCTTCAAATTCTATTCTCAGGTGGGCTTTGACATCAGACAATTAAAATTAAAGCTATATAAAAAGCTGTTCTTGATTCTTTTAATCAAGTCCAAGTTCAATAAACTGTAGTAAGGGGAAAATGTGCAATTATTACCACAACTCAATCACTCTTAATATTATAATAAGCAGTATTTAAGGTTACTGAACCAAATCAAGTAAAACTACTTTGGAAAAAAATACAAAAGATAACAAAACAAACCAGCAAAACTGTTGGATACGTCGAGAATTCCTTTTCTCCAGGCGCCGAGCAAAACACCGACAACTCTCTTCTGATTTCGTATTCTGTTAAAATGGTCCACGACACTTAAGAGCACCAATGGGTGAACTACCACCTTGTTAATTTCGAGTTGAGGGAGTGCCATCCCGTCTTCTACAAAATGTTCTAATTTAGTAGCAGTTTACAGACTCTCTTTCTTGACAAACTATCATTGCCATTCACACACACGTGAAAAGAATGACTTGCTTTCTCCCAATTCCATTTACAAATGGCGAATAAATAGCAACGCGTTGCCTACAGAGGGCGCTGTTCTGATTTTTAATGGTCACCCATGTGGAGGGCGGGGTTGGGAAAGGGGGAAACATAGGGAAATCACATTTCCAGGGCTATTTCGAGATTTGTTCTTTAAAGTTTAAAAACAAAAATCACAAAATTACATTTCCAGGGTTGTTTCGAAGATTGTTCGTTAAAGTTTGTGAAACACAAAACCATTAAAAGAAAACGGTCACAAATAACTGAGGCAAAAACCTAGCAATAGTCCTAGGTTGGATAACTTCCAACTACAGCTGAAAAAGGTGAATACAAACAATCTCACTTTATGAACATCTGCAATAATTTGTTGTACCGGTACATAGTTTACGGCATTCGATTAATGACTAAAGGGAAGCTTACTTACTCACTTACATGCCATCATAAGCTCAAACAGCGCCCTCGCGCTGACGTAAAAGTAACAGTCCTCTTATTGGCCGAGTTGCACCAGGGAATACACCAGAAACATTCCTATTGTTCTTGACCTCAGCGATGGCGTGCTATGCAAGTGGTCAACATGCATATGCATCCCCTGCAACTCCCCCCCCCCCCTCCCGAGATTTCATGCATGCTTTTCCATTGCATTGTATAGTTATTTGTAATACTAACTTAACGAGAAGGCAGTGAAAATAAAACAAATAACACAATGAATAAACACCAAATTAAGAGTGAAATATTTTATTTCCATATGCAAACCAGCGTGGAGATACAATTTAAAAAAAGCCTAACATATTTTGCGTATAATAATCCAAGTAGAAAATTTACTGAAACAGGTCTGAAATATACGCACTGAACATTAAACTCTGCATTTTCTGCATGCTGTCCTCTACATAAAAAAAGCGCTTTGGCATCAAACACACTTGTTTTGAATAGCTTACTGTCCCTGATTATATTTGTGTTTCAGGGGAATGGAAGACAATAGAGGGCGTCCTTTTCTATTATTCTCAGCAAAAAGAACAATGGAAAAGGATCGGTGAGTGGGGGCTCCCACTACCACCTCAAAAGTCTTGATGTAAGACTGAATGCACGATTCAAGTCATGAAATTTCTGCCCATATTTTATTTCTGAATAAAAAACTGAAGTTGCATAAAGACAACAATTATCCCCAGTCTCATAATCGTTCCTTCAGAAAACACTAGAATTAATTAAATTAAGCAACTCTCATCAGCAGTATCTAGAATATAAAAAACAAAAACGATATTTTTAAACGAATCCTTTTTGCAATAGTTACTTCTATCAAAGGGTTGTACCTTTCCCTAAATATGTACCTACAGCTTGTTTCAATCAATCTCATGCATATATTGATATAATACGCGGCTCCCATACATAAGATATTAATTTTGTTCATCCCTTGCTTTTCCGGTGAGTTTCTGCATCTCTCCTTTCGTGTCTGCCTACTTGAACAGCTTCTGTTGCACCAGTATACTTGTTTATGAGTCTTCTGTTTATACTTTGCCTTTGAAAATGAGCTCAAAACTTCAAACCATTAACTGGTTTGTTTGCATTTATACCATACTTCCTATTTGGTTGGTAAGCAGTTTGCAACAGCTATATAAACTTAATTTTAACAACATGAAAACGAATGAAAACAAAAAAATGGAATCTATGAGCATCTCTAAAATGAAAGAAACTCTTTTCACTTTCATACAAGTACTTGAAAACAGATAAATAATCTTTAAAAACAGGCTACTTACATAGTACTGCAAGAATGTTTAAAGAAAATAATTTCTTAACCCTAACTCCCTAGAGTGATTTACCGGGATCCGACTTCCTCATTCTAACAAAATCCATCATCAAAATGGTAGATAAATCAGCTCCCAAACTGTTGGACTCTGATTATGGTGGTAAACCTGATCCCAGCCCTTAATCCAACTGAATCTAACAAAACAGGCAGGTGGATTAAGATAGGGTGGTTTTAGTTCAGGTACTTTCCCAGCTTCTGAACAGAAGATGAAGACATGTCCCCCCTTAGTCCACCATTCTTAATTTTGTTTTGGGCGAGTTTACATACGACCTGGAATTTCCCAACTAAGAATAAATCATAAGAAGCATACTTTACCTAAGAAAAAAAACAATCATTGATATCAAACAAAAATCGAATTTATGTGCAAATAATTTGTTTAAGTGCTCATTAATGACTTTACTTACTAGTACTTTAAATCCCAAAACAAAGCAATGCTAGTAATTAAAACTATTTACCATGAAAAAAAAAAATTAATACAAAATAAAAAAAATAAACATAAAACGTTGAAGCAGTTTTTACCTTTAATGTTTACTAAACCACTGGACGACAGTTTGACATAATGGCGTGACATTCTTCAAAGCGCTTACAAGAACTTCAAAAAATGTTTGCATTTTAAGCTATATTCCCTTAAATAATAGCATTGCAGGGAAATGTTCTTGGTCCCCGGAAAGCACTCGTCTTAGCAATCAGTTTTGTCCAGGAAATATCTGAAAACTTCATGGAAACTATGTTGACAGAAAATATGAAAACAAATATTTACAAACAAAACAAAACAAAAAAGACAAAATTAATAGCTACCATATTCTTCTACATCTCACACAGGAAGAAATTTAAATCAAATTACAGGCAAGTTATTCCAATTAAAGTGAGAAAAACTTAATTAACCAACTGAAGTGACATTCAACGATAATTTAAAAAAATATTGAATATTGTAAAATCCGTGTACATTTTGTCCAATATATTATTAACCAGAGTCTGGTACCAAGACTCTAAAATGAAATCCCTCACCACACTTGCTTGTATTGTTCTTACTCTCTAAATGGTACCCTGACTAGTAAAACATACTATTACAAAGACAGACTGAAGCCATGTCTGAATTGGCAACTAAGGTTCTGACTACAGTTGCGGCTACAGCTTGATTGCTGCATCATGATGAGTTGAAGAATAAGACAGCCTCAGCAAAACCTTAGCAACAGTTGTAGGTGTAGCCGTAGCCGCCAATTCGGAAGTGGCCTGAGGCTTTGTATAAATCAAGCAGCTGAGGCTATGGCTATGGGTGCAGCAGCCACATTGAAGAGTACTCTTTTTCATAGTCATAAGTCGTAGCCACTAATGAAGCCATCAATTCATATACGGCCCAAGAGAAGGGTCCAATTTCAATGATCAAAAGATTGCTTAGCGCAGAAAAAATGGTTAAGTAGAAGCTGAAATGGCATGGACTAGTCACTAGTTCCATGCTAGCTGTAATATAAACCCAATATCATAGAGCTACTTCGGCACACAAACTAGCTAAGCACAATACAATTATGCTTACCAGACTTAGGTTACCTACAGAAAATTGCCATGTCACACGCACAATTTTGACTGGTTTCCTGCTTACTTTTGCTCTGTAGAAACATGATAAGCAATATTTTCTGCATAAGAGCTTGATGACATTGAGATGTTTAAACCACAAGGGCGATTCAACTGAGATGCTTTGAAGAATCAATGTTTGTGCTTGGAAGATTTTGTTTGTTTTTGTTTTCCTTTGCTTTATCTACTTCCATGCAGATTTTCAAACACTTAACGAACTCTTAAGAGGTTAGAGGTAGCACCATGGTTATTTCTTATGACTGCTATTTTGTGTTTACATTATACAATTCTGTAATGTGTTTTTTCTTTTCTTCTCTGTATGCTACAACAGTATCTAGACACAAAAATATATGTTTAATTTATCGCCGATGACTAGTACTCTTCAATATTTTGAGGGTGCTACCTCGTTGGTTTATACTTTTTGACCATGCAGAGTTTCAAGCACTACATGTACAAAAAAATCACGATAAAGTCAAAAGCTCCAGGGGCTCTGTACAATTATGCCTGCCCCTTAAACAATACCACCCATCACTGCGTAATATAGCTTGCATTACTTATACAGTACAATAAAAGGCACAAACACCAAGCACCCATTCTCCAAACAATTGTTTCCCCTCAACCTGAACAAAGCTACTATTTCACTCAATTACAGTGTTAGGCCTGTCTCAATCACAAGGTTGGAGCCTGTCTGATCACAAGGTTAGGCCTGTCTGATCACAAGGTTAGGCCTGTCTGATCACAAGGTAAGGCCTGTCTAAATCACAGTGTTAGGCAGAGTCAAAAATTGCAGCTGTGGCTGCCCGTTGCTGTGCTTGACGTGTTATAAAGCCCGCAGCCATGGCTGTAACCGTCAATTGGGACACGGTCTCGGTCACAGCAATGTCTCTTGCAGGCCTGATATTTTCTGGAGGCAGTTGTTCCAGGTCATTGCCTTGGTGCCCTTTGAAATGTTCCAATAGATATTTATAATTTCCTCATGGAGGTGCCCTTTTACCAAGAAGAAAATGCCTTGTTGCCCTTGCCCTTTCAAAAACCAAGTATCAGACCTGCTCTTGGCTACACTAGTCTTTTGAACTTTGATGGTCTGCTTTCTTATTTATTTACATAGTATTGAAAGTGTATTTTGGATGTGCTTTTTTTCACCCTTTTGTTTGTTCAATTTACAGCAAATTTTGACACAATGTTGTCAAATTCTGGGCCCCGATTCATAGAGCTGCTTAAGCACAACAACAAAATGACGTTTACAAGAGTAAGTTTACCAGCCAAACTACCATTCCACGTGTACCATCTGTGACTGGTATCCTACTCATTTTTGCTTAGCAGAAAACTGTGAAATAATATTCGCTGCTTAAGGAGAGCTATGAAATTGGGCCCTTGGTTAAAGCAGTGACCAAGTTGCCTGCCAGAATGTTGTTGTAGCAAGCAACACCTATGCTGGTCACAACATACATTAAGATCAAGCATCCACAGTTTTCCCAAAAAATATTTTACTCGCTGGAAGTTTGTGGATCATTTTAGCAAAGTAGTTTCAAACCCTCTGTGTAAAATAATGAGTTTTAATGCAACATCTACAGCATAAGGTCGTTGTTTTGTATGATTATAAGCAAAAAAACAACAACTGACTAGGCTTCACAAAAAAAACATACCCTTGATATCATCCTTAACATTAGGACTGCCAACGTAACGACAAGATAACACTTGGGTCCAAACTGTCTTAACAACAACAATGGGGGTTGGGGAGGGGGATATATTTACTATACAAACTATCAAAATATGATACATCATTAAAACAACCGTGTGCTTGGCACAAAGAAGACTGCGTCTTAACTTGGACAGAGCCATGAAAGGACAGTGTAACAACCTGTTGAGCCCAATTTCCATTAAGCTGTTCAGCTGAGAATATTGCTTATTCATCAGCTAAGCAAAATATACTAGGGCACCAGCCATGAGCAATTTGTTTTATGTGGTAAATTGGCTGGTAACCCAATTCTGCTATTAAGCAGATAGTGCAGAACAACTTTGGACCATGACTCTACACGTTGGACTCGTTGTGCTCCAGTGAGACAGTGCTATAGGAAACGATGAACCAATTCACAGAGCAGATGACACTTGGTGATTTTAGAGACCCTACGGTCACAGCCCCATCTACCTCTCCCTCTCTCTCTCTCTCTCGGTACAGGTCAACACTAATCGAGAAACGACTAGAGAGGGAGTTCTGTCAACTTTGACCCCGAGGTCCCAATACATTCACAGCTCTATGTGGTCTTTCACGATACTCCCATTGTACAATGACACTGAAGCTGGCAGAGTCTCAACTGCTAGTACCTGCTACATTCAATCTCTCTCCCTGCATAGCTCTAGACTTGGCATATAAATACTGCCCTCTGTAGTCCACACAGAGGTAGACTTTCTCCACAAAAAGTGTTGTTTCTATTTCAATCTTCATAACAACTATAGTACTGATTCAATGTCTAAAGCAGGACCTGGCTAATTTTTTTCCCCATCCATAAATCGGCCTGCCTATGTGAAGGAACTAAATATAAACTTGCTGCACCATAAAGGGTATATAGTCGTAAAACAAACAGTAACTAAACATATTTACAAAGGACAACTATTACTTTTCACATGATAGAAAATTACGCCAGCATCAAAACTTTCTTTGTTCAAACCTCAACCCATTTTCAATTGTTTTGCAGCTTGAAAATGTCATCTTTCACAGAGTACATGTTCCTTCTAATGCGGCGCTGGACACATGAAATTCTTGAGTTTAATCTGCCTCAATCTTGCTTTGTACAATGATATCATCAAGAACTCCTTATAAGGGAGTTAACGCTACAACCAGCTTTTGAAAAAAATGACATTTGAGTCGACAAGAAGTCACGGAATATTCTTTTGTTCGCTTGGATTTTTTTTTTACCAGATTCTTCATCGACACAAATTTTAAAATGGTTGGAAGATTTTACAACCTCTGCAAACACCATTTTAAAAAAAAGCATCTTGTGAATTTCTGAAGGCAAAATATGTTCTCATCAGTCATCAAAATCAAATTTTTAATTTTTGTATTTAAGCTGGTTGCAAACTTTCAAGTGATAATCCTAATCTATAAAAGCAGTACTTCTTAAATGTTGCAAGTAAAAAAAAAATCAACACACGACACCAGAATGATTTTCTGATCAGGCGTCTAATCGTCTTCGCCACCGCCGTACATATCGGCGAGTTTCTTGAACGGTGGTCCCCAGTCGTTGAGATAGTCGTAGTTCTGGTCGCCGTCCGAACTACTGCTGTTCAAGGAGCTGAGGGAGCCTGCTGAGGAGCCCTCGCCCTCGAAGTCAAAATCTTTCATGGTGTCATTGGAATCGGGGTCGTCGTCAGCACCCTTAAGACGATCGTTGATGAAGTCACCAACGTTGGGATCATCACCTGGAAATACACAGATTTAAAGGTAGGTTCACAGATTGATTTTTGTCAATGTAATGCTGATTTATAGACAAAACTATAAAGAAAGATTCAATAAAAGTCACATGTGACAGTGGCTACTTGCTACAAAAACAACAAAAAACTGTCACAGTATGTCCATAAGATCGTCAATACCACAGACTTCCACAAGGCACCAGGCTAGCATTGGGTGCACAGGTTTCTTCTGTTTGTACAGCTGGTATTATGCAGAAACCCCCATGGCTTGTGTACTGAGGACATCTCCACAGTCTCTGTGGAAGATTGTGTTAAGAGCCAATAGATCGATCCATTAAGCCCTGCCTCCTTACAAGTTGACCAATCACAGCCTGCAAAGATCACCAAACAGCTCAAACGGTGATCAGATTTCGCGGTTGAGATTGGTCAATGGGAAATGGGCGTGGCTTAATGGATCGGTGTATTGGGCATGGGAGTAAACCCAACGTAAGGGAGGAGGAATGCCAAATTAAACAGGCGGTAACTCCAGGTTAGCCTGGAGGTTTTTTGAGGTTTTCCAGGGTTATCCTGGGTTCAACTTTGAACTATCAGTTGTTTAATTCTACCTTTCTCCTAAATAGGGTTACTTTAAAGATGTTTTCACAGGCTGGAATAATTTAAAGACAAAAGGGATCTTTTTAAAAAAAGAAAGAAAATAAATCCCAGACCTGAAGCATCAAAGACTCAGAAAAATGAAATTAGATAATGCACCAACGAGACCAAACTTACCAGGAGCTCTAGGTGCTCTGTTCAGGGGTGCTTCTGTCACCGGTGGCTTGATGTAGTCGTCCATCGGGATCGGGTCAATGGGTTTCCTGAGCGTGCTCACATCGTACGCATCTTGATCCTCCTCGCCGCCTCCCTCCTCGTCGTAGTTGATGAAATTCTCCCGGATGTCGTCATCGGGGTCGATGGCGAGTGCCAAGGCCTGCTTCTGATCGTGACTGCGCTTGTACAGGACGAACGCAAGCAGCAGTACTATGGGTGGAAAAAGTGGCTCCATAAAAATCTTGCAGACACATAGATAATATTAATTTATATAGCACCTGGATCTATCAATGTTGAAGCTCACTGCACATGAACATCTTTACCCCAGTCATTGGGCCATTGAGTTCAATCTTTTTTGGAACTGTTCAATTGTTTCGCTCTTCAAAAGGTGGCGTCTTTGAGATATGGCCAAAAATCCAGAGCGGTAATGTCCACACAGGAAGAATAATCAGCAATTGGAACACACAATCTCAGAAACGTATCTGACAGTAAAGTTCCTCACATTCAAATTTCGGGGGATAAAAATTGATTTTGTTTCCAATAATCACATTCTTAAAATGCTTTATACTATCGAAAGCTGCTGTATTTCTAACCAAGTACATTTTTTATTGCCATTAATTTTAAGAGTGATTACAAAACACAAAATAATATATACAATCAACAGATGCAGTGCTTATCACCAAAGCAAGTTTTTGTGGTCATTCAATTTTGAAGTATTTACTAATCCATGGCCCTACCTTTAAAATATCTCTAGATTATTAGTAACATTTATAAGATACCAGACGTGTAGGACGGTGGAGATTATATAGAAATTCAAGCCCTGTAGAATAATTCCAAAAATGTTAAACTACCCATCGGTCTTTAGTTCACAACTACTTACTGATGATGATGATGAAGCAGAGTATCATGGCCATAATGGCCCCGCGGTCCAGACCCAGATACGCAACCCTGGTAATTCTCTCTGTGTCGCATATATCCCCAATGTACCCGTCCGAGCAGTCGCACCTGAACCCGTTGACAAGGTCGACGCACGTGCCGCCGTTCAGGCATGGGTTGCTGAGGCACTCGTTGATGGGGAGGCATACGCCGTTTGCCTCGTCCTCCATGGAGCCGTCTGGGCATCTTCAAGTTTAAAAAATCAAATCAGTAGTCAAAGGTTGAGGGGATTGGGCTGGCTCGGTGGTTTTCTTTCCCCTGCCTTTTACCTTTCTTGACCCCCGTTCAAATCCCACCTCAGACCGGAGTCTTGCATGTGGATTGGGTTTTCAGTCCATACCTAATTGCGTGGGTTTTTCCCGATTGGGGTTCTTCCTCCCACATCTAAAATTTAACATTTCTTCTCGTTTCCTATTCATCCTGTTATTGGCGCTAATTGTGCTGTTTGTTGAGGGACAAAGTTTCCATAATCAGAAATATTTTTTACTTCATCAAAACATTGAAAAGATTGGTTTATTTTCAGGGAACTTTCTGCAGAATGAGGGAGAGTTGCCAGCTCCGCCTTACGCTGATGCTGACTGCTATAAGAGAACCCTCAGGTGGACTTACCCACAAGTGTACTCCCTCCAGAGGTCAATACAGATGTATGACGCTGGACACGGGTTGCTCAAGCAAGGGTCGTAACTTGAGCAGCCTTCAGTAACGCCATTGGATGGGGCTGCTGTGCCGTACATTGTTGATCCGGAGAATCCCAGGTAGAAGTTGTTGATGCGAGGGTCGTTCATGCATCCTGTTGTGAGGAACGATGCCATTTTGTTAACTCATTTTAAAGATCAACTTAATTGGACTCACTCAAACTAAATTTCGTCGGCTCAGAACTATAAGGTCCTTAAGTTACGCAATGGACAAAAGGTCGTTAACAAAATAAATTTAAAAAGGTCTGAAAAAGAGTAAATAAAATATAAAAATCAAAAATTAATGTTTCATTATGAAATCTATGCTAAGAATTCATGACAAAACATTAAATTGGTATTATTATGATGTTGATTTTCCCTTTTTCAGACCTTTTAAATTTATTTTGTTAAGGACTTTTGTCCATTACGTAACTTAAGGACCTTATAGTTCTGAGCCGACGATTTGACAATTTATCCTTGTTAATTTTGTGTTCAAGTTATTATTTGAAAAAATAAACCACAGGTGCCGGCATGTCAATCCCGAGGTCGTTGGTTCAAATCCCGCTCTAGTAAATTTTTCTTTGTTCAACCCATAATCAAATTATCATTTGATTAGAAGTATGAAGTTTTCTTCCCTGTCATTTTCTTGAAATTTGATCCAAAAGAAAATAGCCCAAACCTTCTTTGTTTTTTGAACTAGTGTTTCTAGTTGGCGGCACCCTGCATGGTTCCCGGAAAAGACCAATAAAAATGAAAAGTAAAGAACCAGTGACTCAGAAAACCAGCATAAAACCAGTCCGTGTTGTGGGTTATTTTACCTCACAACACGAACAGAATGGACCTTATTTATCTTTGTTGCTATGCATTTTCCATTGTCTTGTTTGGATTGAGTCATTAGAGTGAAGTCACAGTGATGGTTTGATTCCTTGGCACTTTAGCGCTTTTTGTGAAAACAATTTGGCGTATAACAAATAAATCAATCTATCTACCTATGAAGTCCTGAGAGATCTCCACCACCCTGACGACAAAAGCTCCCAGAATAAGAC